>BQNB010150005.1:0-10676 GCA_026074375.1 Tanacetum coccineum
AATATTCGCGTTCACTCGCAAGTGATTAATGGTTCATGATTAAATGATATTGGCAGTAGAGGTAAACTTAGGCAATAATATATCAGGATAACATACAGTTGGGAAATACTTGTATTCATGGTTTATAGCATGTATCTCCCCACGGAGTTTAGAAAACATGTAAAGGTGGGACTATGAACTCACCTTAACAGGGAAATCTGATTGATGGCAAAAGTAAATCAAGTGGAAGTAAGCAGCTTCGTCACGCAACCTGGGGTAATATGTCAAGTCTTAGTTTGGTTGTTTCAAAACTTTATTTCATAAAGTTTAACGTAAATGATTTTGGTTTATTAGTTTGTGAAAACATCGTATCACTGTTCGGGCTATCATAATCCAAAGGTCATGCAGTAAACGTTTGAGGAGCTAGGACACTTTAAATCGTAAATCCAGCAACTCGTCAAAACGTCTACCCAAATGAATGCCCCTCACATGAAATTCCCTAGTAATGTGATACGTTATAGTTTAAATGATAGGATTTTATCTTTTTAAGTTTCTTCAAAAGCTAGTAGATGATAAATTATGTTAAATATTTAACATAATTGATTTTATAGTGTTTCGATCGATGAATGAAAATGACAAATGTGTCGGGCTTTAATAAAACCGTGTCTTATAATATTTAAATATATTTTTATAATTAATATAAAAATATTACATTTTGTACCTTTAAGAATATGAAAATGGCAATCTATACCCTTGGTATATATTAATTTACACTTTTAACCCTTTAATTATATTTTTAACATATTAAATACTTTGGAAATTGGCAAAACAGGCCCCTGTGGTTTTAACTTTAGGATAATTACACTTTTGGTCTAAAAGTTATTAAGTTTCAATATTTACAATATATACCCTTGTGCATGATTCAATTTGTGTCCGTAGTCCAAAATCTAAAATCTTTGTATTTTTAATCTCGAAATCAATTTGCAGCTTATAGCTTATTACTATAAGCTAAATCAAGTAAGTTTTACGAGCTTGTAGCTTATGAAAAGAGCTTGTGAGCTTAAAAATCCAAAATGGGCATGTTTGGTTTAGAAACAATATCCCGATGGGTTAGGGCTTTTAGGATTAGTTTCTAACTTTATAAAAGTAACAAGGGAGCTTATAGAAATAGCTTTTAGGATCTGATTAAGGCTTATAGCTTATAGAATTTACAAAATAGGGTTTTAGGGTATTTAGACATGCGTTTGGTTTAGGAAAACCAAATGTGAAGGTTTGTGGTTCTAGGGTTTCATTCACATGATCTTAGAAGTGACATAATTAGGACAAAAGCAAGCTTATGTTAGCTTTTAAATAGGATTCAAAAGGTTTAGGGTTTCAAAATGGGTTGATTAGGTCACGGTTTGGTTTGAGAGATTCCAACATGATTTTGTTTGATAAAATGATTAAATCATAGCTTATTTATGATCTTAAACATAACTAGAGCTTATAGAACTAGATAGAAGACTTACTAGTACACGGAATGATGAAATGGGTCAAAATGAGTAATTTATAACCCGAAAGCTTTAGAGATGAATCAAGAGCATTTTTCCTTCTTTACCTTGGCTTATAAAATAGCTTAGACTTCCTTCTTTACTTCTAGGACTTGTTTAGTTCATGATTTAGAGGTAGGTTTTAGTTTTAGTGATGAGTTTTGAAGTGCGCATAGTTTTGGCTTATATATAGTATTTGAAAAGAGTGGAGGCCAAGTTTGGTGATGAGTAGTGGCCAAGCTAGGTGAAGTGGTGTCTAAGGGTGTAGATAGGATGACTATGGAGGGCTAGAACTAGTCATGGAGAAGGTGTGTCTCGCTTGTTTTAAACTTGGTTTGAGCTTAGTTTTAGGGGTGAACGTGTTTTTCATAGGGTTTTCGGGTTAGGTTATATAGTTTTTTTTTAAGGACGAGTAGGCTGAAATAGAGGAAAACATAGTTTTAACAATATGTGTCATTAGGAAGCTTGAAACATGTACTAGAAAGGTTGTACGAAATACCTTTGAATATTGGAGGGAAAATGGCTAGTTTGAATGTTATGCATTGCCAGGTTGTACCATGGGCTTAAATGAGTTGTGCATTGATTTAGGAGGGAAAAGATATTTAAAATTTATGTATTGTAACCTTAGTACAACACTGCCTTAAAAACTTGAACATTAGTATTGTATGTAAACATTATATATAGTTAGGGTTTAGATATAAACGTTAACGTTTAAAGTCCGTTTTATAATAAACGTTTGAAATGGTACGTTAAATAAATAACTTATGGTAAAAATAAAGTTTAGAACATATTGCTTGACATATTATAATGTTTACTTGCTATAAACGTTGATGAAATTGGCATTGGTAGGTTACGTGAGCTCGTTTGTAATGTAAGTTACGTTACATTATGGATGGAATAAAGCAAAAATCTTTCCATGAAAATGGTTGCATCTAATTTAATAGATGGAAATTACACTGAGGAAAATTACATCTAATTTAATTGATGGATAATTACATAGAGGAAAATTGTGGGTTGTTATATGGTTGTTGAAACTAAAGTTGCTTCTAAAGATGTGAACTTAAGTGTTGATGAAGTTACTTTAGCTCAAGCACTTGCAGCTTTGAAAAGGGCAAAACCCAAGGCTGACAAGGTTACGTTACAAGAACCAGAGTAGGGTACAATTACAACAACAACTGCTCCTACAACCGTTACAGCTGCTAGCACAAGACTCAAGTCTAAAGGGCTTGTTATTCATGAACAGGAGCAAGCACCTACACCAACAGTTTCTTCACAACAACCATCACAACTCAATGTTCAGGATAAAGGTAAAAGCAAAATGGTTTAACTAGAACCTATGAAGAAATTGTCAAAGAAAGATCAATTGATGCTTGATGAAGAACTTGCTTTCAAGCTACAAGCTGAAGAAGAGGAAGAAGATGGCTTGTAAGACAAAGAGAAGAAGAAGCCAACATTGTTTCATGGGATAATGTTCAAGCAATGATAGATGATGATTATCAAATGGCTCAACAAATGCAAGTAGAAGAACAAGAGAAGTTGAGTATTGAAGAGAAGTCCAAGTTGTTTGTACAACTCTTAGAAGCAAGAAAGAAACACTTTGCATCAATAAGAGCAAAAGAAAAGAGGAACACACCACCAACTAAAGCTCAAAAGAGAAATACAATGTCTACTTATCTGAAAAATATGGCTAGATACAAGCAAAATCATTTGAAGAACAAGTAGCATTTTGATGGATAATCAGAAGTTATTTTGACAAAGCTATGAAAAGGTAGACTACATTGTAGATATGGATACAGAATTGGTGGAAGGCAGTGAAGTAAGAGCAAAAGGCAATGACACAAGAATAGAAGGAAGTTCTAAGAGAACAGTATAAGATGTTCAACAAGAGTCTATCAAGAAGCAAAAGGTGGATGAGGATAAAGAAACAGCAAAGCTTCAAAGACTAATAAAAGTTGTTCCTGATAAAGAGGAAGTAGCAATTGATGCTATTCCTTTGGCAACTAAGCCTCCAAGAGCAGGTTGACTGGAAGAATCACAAAGAGGGTAGAAAAGCTATTATTAATATCAGGCTGATGGAAGTTCAGAAAGATGTACTTAGTGTTCAGTCATATGCTTAAAAGTTTTAACAGAGAAGACTTGGAAACATTGTACAAGTTGGTAAAAGCTAAGTATGGATCAACAAGACCAGTGGAGGACTTGGATTTAGTTTTATATGGTGATCTAAAGACAATGTTTGATCCACATGTTGAAGATCAAGTATGGAAAAATCAATCAGACTACAGAGTATTTGATTGGAAGCTATATGATTCATATGGAGTACATTCATTGAGGAAGCAAAATGTAAACATTCATATATTGGTAGAAAAGAGATATCCTCTTATAGCACCTACAATCACATATATGCTAAATAGGAAGCTGCAAGCTGATCATTGGAATGAAATGTGTTATCAACTTCTTAAGCTCATCACAAAACAGCTTAAGAATCAATGAAGTGTTTGGAAGCATCCTCCTGGTGATTATGAAGCTTTGAATGAAACTTGATGATTTTGAAGATGAATATCAAGTTTAGGGGAGGATTGTTGGGATTAAAAGACTTCTTGATGATCTTGAAGCTACTTGCCGCAAGGTTCGTGTATACAGCGCTTAAGCAAAAGTAAGTGTTGTTCATTAACTCTAATGAAAAATATGCTAAGTAGTTAGTACTGCTAGTGTAACTTAGTTACTACTGCTAATGTAACTTAGTACTGCTAGTGTAACTTAGTACTGCTAGTGTATATTGCTAGTTACTACTGCTAGTATATGTTAGTACTGTTAGAGTAAAGTTAGTATTGCTGGTGAAGATTGAAGAAAATATTCTAAGTAGTTACTACTGCTTGTACACAGTTAATGTTGTTGGTACAAAGTTACAACTGCTGAAAGATTACAACTGTTGAAAGATAATTATTGCTTGAAGATCAAGATTACTTATGAGATAAGGATTGTTATTTATAGAATAGATCTTTGAGAATAATCTAAGTTTTAGTAATATATTGTAAATCAACTAGGACTCCTTGGTGTATAAAAGGAGGTCCTAGGGCATAGAGTTTGCTATCTAGAAATCTTTTGTTTTGGTATCTTAGTCGTATAATTCATAGCATCAAGGTTTTGTAACCCTAATACTAGGAGAGTATTCGTATTATTTGTAATAATAATATTGGAGCTTTTATTGTTGAAATTATATTGTTTTGTGTTACTGAAGAATTCTTCTTATATTAAAGATTAGATTTCGCATAATCTTTAGTATTATCAAACAAAGTTTCTTATACTAAGTTGTGTTAGATTTATCTAGCATAACTAAACCTTAAACAAGATTAATGAATTCGATCATTAGAAGTTAACTAGGATCAACACTCATGGCTTACTCTTTTACAAGTTCTAACTCTAAGGTATCTACTGATTCAAACTGTTCATCATCTTGTTTGGAAAATGTTAAAATTCTTAAAGAACAAAATGAGCAAGTGTTAAAAGACTTAAGGACATCTAAGTTAAATGATATTGCTTATAAAACAGGTTTAGAGTCTGTAGAAGCAAGACTTCTAGTTTATAAGAAAAATGAGTCTGTTTATAAGGAAGATATCAAGGTCTTAAAACATATGTGAAGATTCATTAAGAGAATAGCCATTACATAACATAGAAGGAAGTTGTAATAGCCTTAAAAACAAAAAGATAAATTTCAGCTAACAGTAGAAAATTTTGGAGAATCATCAAAAAACTAAGTCAAACTAATAGACTGACAATCGTTGAAAAGTGCAAAACAGGTTTTAGGTATAATGTTTTTTTCCACCTCCCTATACAGGAAACTTTATGCCTCCAAAACCTGATTTGTCATTCTCTGGTTTAGAAGAGTTTACAAGTGAGCCTATAGTTATTAAGCTTATAACTGAGAACAGTGAAGTTAAGGCTAGTGAAGCAAAGCCTAAAGTAGTTAGGAAGAATAATGGTGCTCCAATTATTGAGGATTGGGTGCCTGATAATGAGGAAGATGATGTGCCTCAGGCTAATATTGAAAAGAAAACATTAAAGTCCTAGTTTTTGCTAAATAGGTTTTTTCAAAACCTAAACAGCAAGAAAATACTGCTAGGAAAACTGTTAATCATGTTGAGCAAAATAGGCAAAACACTCATACTCCTAGAGGCAATCAAAGAAACTGGAATAATATGATGTCTCAAAGATTAGAATTAATTTATAAGATGTTTAATAAAAGCTTGTATGATATGAGAAGTTTAGTATCACTAGCCAGGTAGATTGTAAAAAGGTGAATCAAAAACAGTTTCAAAATACAAAACCTATTTGGAACAATGCTAAAAGGGTGAACAGAATTTTGCCAAAAAGACTCACCCCTGTCCTAAAAAGAACATGGTTCCAAGAGTAGTACTAATGAAGAGTAGATGGTAAGGAGGGGTGAACTGGCTTAGTATCATTAATAACTGCTAGACAAGTTAATGCTGCTCACTCAAAAACAACAGTGAATGCTGCTAGACCAATGTCATATCTTTCTAAAACAACACATTCAACTGTTAAGAGGCCCATTCATAAGAATACAGCATTTAAAAACAGTAATTTTAATCAGAGGGTTAATACTGTTAAGGATAAAAATGTTAATACTGTTAGGCCAAAAGCAGTAGTTAATACTGCTAAGCCAAAAGCAGTAGTTAATGCTGCTAGGCCAAAAGCAGTAGGTAATGTTGTTAAGGGAAATAATGTTAATAAGCTTTGAAGGCTCAGCTTATTTGGGTTAGGTGAAACCAAAGAATAAAGTTTTAGACCATGTTTCTAAACACAACAGTGCATCAATCACCCTAAAGAAGTTTGATTATGTTGATGCACAAGGCAGATCCAAGTCAGTGATGGCTTGGGTCCCCAAAAGAAGCTGATTTTCTTATCTAATGTGCAGGGTAATCCACAAATGGATTTACAGGATCAAGGAGTGATTGATAGTGGATGCTCAAGGCACATGACAGGGAACATGTCCTATCTTATAGACTATGAAGAGATAGATGGAGGATATGTTGCCTTTGGAGGTAACCCCAAAGGAGGGAAAATCACAGGCAGAGGTACAATCAAAACTGGTAATTTAGATTTTGAGAATGTGTATTTTGTAAGAAAGTTAAAGTTTAACCTCATTAGTGTCCTCCCCCAAAAATGTTGTGACAAAAAATAATATTTAGTTCTCTTTAATAGACACAGAATGTATAGTTTTATCCTCCAAACATTAAGTAACACTGATGAAATCAAGTTTTAACTTAAAGTTCCTAGAAAAAAACCAATATGTAATAGTGTTGATTTAAAGATTAATGTTCTTAAGAGAAGGTCTAACTTGTCTCTTTGTAAAAGCCACATCTGATGAATCTGAACTTTTGGCATAGGAGGCTTGGACCACAAAATAAATTTCAAAACTATGGAATAAAACTGGTAGGGCAATCGCATGTAAGAGGTTCACCTTCAAAACCTTTTTTGAAATAATGCAACCTGAGTGCTTGTCAAAAGGAAGCAACATATTAGCTTCTTGTAAGTCAAAACAGTAAGTTCAATCAGCCAACCTTTGCATATGTTGCACATGGATTTGTTTGGTCCAACATTTGTAAAAAGCTTAATGAAAAAGATGTATTGCCTAGTTGTCACATATGATTACAGTAGGTTTAGTTGGGTTTTCTTTCTAGCTACTAAAGATGAGACTAGTGGCATACTTAAGTCCTTTATAACTAGAGTAGAAAATCTAATAGATCAAAAGGTTAAGGTAGATTAGGTGAGACCAATGGAACTGAGTTGGGAAGAATATAGATAAATTATTTTGTGATAAAAAAGTATAAGAGAGAATTTAGTGTAGCTAGAACTCCTTAACAAAATAGAGTAGCTGAGAGGAAAAATAGAACACTAATTGAGGCCTGTTGGGATGGGGGTCTAGGACAATGCTAGCTGATTCTAAGCTACCTACTACTTTTTGGGCTGAAGCAGTTAATACTGCTTGCTATGTGCAAAATAGGGTATTAGTAACTAAGCCTCATAACAAGACCCCTTATGAACTTTTTCTTGGTAGAAAACCAGCTTTAGGCTTTATGAGACCATTTGGGTGTCCTGTTACAATTCTCAATACCATAGATCACTTAGGCAAGTTTGATGGTAAGGCTGATGAAGGATTCTTTGTTGGGTACTCAATCAATAGTAAAGCATTTAGAGTATTCAACAGTAGAACTAGGATAGTTGAAGAGAACCTGCATGTCCAGTTTAGTAAGAATACACCTAATATTACAGGAAGTAGACCAAATTGGCTTTTTGATATTGATGCACTAACAAAGTTAATGAATTATAAGCCAGTTGTTGCAGGAAATCAGTCTAATGGTAATGCAAGTACAAAAGCATGTGATGATGCAGGTAAAGCTAGAATGGAGACAGTACCTGGCAAAGATTACATTCTACTTCCATTGTGGACTAATGATCCACCATTTTCTTAAAGTTTAAAGAGTTCTCCTAATGCTGGATTCAAACCTTCAGGAAATGATGAAAATAAGGTTATTGAAGAACCAGGAAAAGAAGGTGGTGATCTAATTAAAGAGGGGGAATGTAATGATCAAGAGAAGGAGGATAATGTTAAAAGCACTAACAATGTTAACGCTGTTAGCACAAATGAGGTTAATGATGTAGATGCAAAAACAAGCATTGAACTTCCACTTGATCCAAATATGCTTGAATTGGAAGATTATAGCATATTTGAAGATGATGAAGATGTTGGTGCAAAGGCTGACATAAACAATTTGGATACAACAATCCAAGTCAGTCCTATTCCAACTACAAGAATTCATAAAGATCATCCTCTTGATCAAGTGATTGGAGATTTGCAATCAGCTCCACAAACAAGAAGGATGTCAAAGAATTTGGAGGCACATGGGTTTGTTAGTACTATTCAACAAAGAACAAACCATAAAGACCTTCAAAACTGCTTGTTTGCTTGCTTTTTATCACAAGAAGAACCCAAAAAGGTAATTCATGCATTGAAGGATCCAAGCTGGATAGAGGCTATGCAGGAAGAGCTTCTACAATTCAAATTACAAGAAGTTTGGACCTTGGTGGATTTACCAAATGGCAAAAGGCCCATAGGCACTAAATGGGTCTTCAGGAATAAAAAGGATGAAAGAGGAATTGTGATTAAAAATAAAGCAAGATTGGTTGCTCAAGGGTACACACAAGAAGAAGGGATTGACTATGATGAAGTCTTTGCCCCTGTTGCAAGAATTAAAGCAATTAGGCTATTTTTAGCCTATGCCTCATTTAAAGACTTTGTGGTGTACCAGATGGATGTCAAGAGTGCTTTTCTTTATGGTAAGATTGAAGAGGAAGTCTATGTTTGTCAACCATTAGGATTTGAAGATCCAGACTTTCCTGATAAAGTATATAAGGTTGAAAAAGCACTGTATGGACTACATCAAGCTCCTAAAGCCTGGTATGAAACCTTGTCAACATATTTGTTGGACAATGGGTTTCAGAGAGGAAAGATAGACAAGACTTTGTTTATCAGAAGGGACAAAGGTGATATTCTGTTAGTTCAAGTGTATGTAGATGATATCATTTTTGGCTCTACAAAGAAGTCATTATGCACTGAGTTTGAGAAGATGATGCATAAGAAGTTTTAGATGATGTCAAGACAGCAAGCACACCTATGGAAACTCAAAAGCTTTTGCTCAAGGATGAGGATGGTAAAGAAGTGGATGTTCATTTATATAGATCAATGATTGGTTCATTGATGTATCTTACATCTTCAAGACCTGACATTATGTTTGCAATGTGTGCCTGTGCTAGATACCAAGTCAATCCAAAGGTTTCACATCTTCATGTTGTGAAAAGGATTTTTAGGTACTTAAAAGGTCAACCAAAATTAGGCCTTTGGTATCTAAAAGATTCTCCTTTTGATTTGGTAGCATACACTGATAGTGATTATGCTGGAGCAAGCTTGGATAGGAAGTCTACAACAGGAGGTTGTCAATTCCTTGGAAGTAGATTAATATCATGGCAATGCAAGAAACAGACTGTGGTTGCAAATTCCATAACAGAAGCTGAATATGTGGCTGCTTCAAGTTGCTGTGGACAAGTGCTTTGGATTCAGAATCAATTACTTGATTATGGGTACAATTTCTTGCATACCAAAATCTTTATTGATAATAACAGTACTATTTGCATAATTAAAAATCCTATTTTTCATTCAAAAACAAAGCATATAGAGATTAGACATCACTTTATTAGGGATTGCAATGAAAAGAAGTTGATTCAAATGGTTAAAATCCATACTGACAAGGATGTTGCAGATTTACTTACAAAAGCTTTTGATGTAAGTAGGTTTTAATATTTGATTGCTAGTATTGGAATGCTTAATCCTTAAAATCTTTTATCTCTTTATGTTTTTATAGAGTTTTGTATGAATTAGTACTGATATTCATGTCATTAAAAGTTTCTGCTGTTAAGTATAATTAGTGCTGCTAGTTATACTTAATACTGCTAAGTTAATGCTGCTAGTTATACTTCATACTGCTAGTATAATTAATATTGTGAGAAATGAGAGAGTTGGTAGGAATAAAAATAGAAAGAGAGATATGTAAAAACAGATAGATTGATTTAGTGAGAAAAAGAATTGAGAGAAGTGGTGAGTTGAAAAACAGAAAGAGAGTTGTTTAAAAACAAAAAGAGAGAATTTTGAGTAAAAAGAATTGAGAGAAATCAAAAACAGACAGAGAGTTTTTGTGAGCTAAAATGTTATTTTGATGATGAAAAAGCTTATTAGAATGGAATTAGAGTTAATGCTGGTGATTCAAAGTTAATACTGCTAGGCATAAACTTACTACTGTTGTTGAAAGTTAATGCTGCTAGGCATAACTTACAACTGCTAGAGAACGTTAATGCTGTTGAGGGTATTTTCATAAATACTTCGATTAAGGGTTTCATTCACTCATTTAATTGATTTCATTCAATCATATACTCTCTAATCCCAAACCCTAACTCAATTTCATCATTCATCATCAAAACCAAACACAATGATGACCCTGCAGTTTGCTGATACTCATAATTTGGTCACGTTTTTGTCTAAACCCGCTGAAAGTGAAGGGTTTGAGCAGATAGTGGATTTTCTGAATGCAAACCCTA
>BQNB010150006.1:3424-16096 GCA_026074375.1 Tanacetum coccineum
CGACGAAAGGATGTGTGATGCAGTTGTTGAATTTTGGTGAGGCGGTTGCGATTAGTCAAAGGTCTCCGGAGAAGTTGTTTAGGATACTTGATATGTATGAGGTACTTGTTGATGTTTCACGGGATTTAGAAGCTTTGTATACAGATGAATCCGGTGGGTTGATTTGTAGCGAGGCGAAGGGGGTTTTGAGTGGGATGGGTATGGCTGGTGTCGGGACGTTTGTTGAGTTTGAGAATGCTGTTAAGGGTGAAAGCTCGAGAGCTATACAAGGTGGTGATATTCACCCAATAACGCGTTATGTTATGAATTATCTAAAATTGCTAGTGGATTATAGTGATACATTGAACACTTTGTTGCCTAATAATGACCATTTTGATTTGGGTTCTTCACATCTGGAAAATGGTGACAGTGTTGATACTTTATCCCCTATAGCGTGTCGTGTGCAGTTACTGATCACGTCTTTGGAATCAAACATTGACGAGAAGTCAAAATTGTATGAAGATAGCGCAATGGGGTACGTATTCTTAATGAATAACATTCTTTACATAGTTCAGAAAGTGAAAGAATCGGATCTTCGTAGCCTTTTGGGTGACCAGTGGATCCGTAAGCATCGTGGTAAGATTAGACAGTGGCACACAAGTTATCTGAGAGCAGCATGGGGTAAGGCGTTGTTGTGTTTGAAAGACGAAGGGATTGGTGACCGCTCTAGCAGTGCATCCAAGGTGATTCTTAAAGAGAGATTTAAGAGCTTTAACGCTTGTTTTGAAGACATTTACAGGATACAAACTGTTTGGAAGGTACCCGATGAGCAACTTCGGGAAGAACTTAGAATATCTATATCGGAAAAAGTTCTTCCAGCATACCGGGCGTTTCTAGGGAGGTTTGGGAGTCAACTAGAAGGTGGAAGGCATGGCGGGAAGTACATAAAGTACTACCCTGATGATTTGGAAAATTATCTATCGGACTTATTTGAAGGGAAACCTATTGTTATGAACCACATGAAAAGAAAGAATACATAGGTATGTTATGTCCCCTGCTTTAGTCGTCACTGCTTTTAACTATGCGCACATCCTAAATCCAGCATGATGAGTTATGTTTCATCACAGGGTTTTGGTTGAAGGTTGTGACCTGCCCACAAAATTCTGTAATAATTGGTTCATGTATTGCTGGACCTCCTATATATGTTGGTTATAGAGCGGTCTGTGTCCATTAACCATAATTGTTGCAGCTTGTAAACTAGTTTGCGGGTTTGGTAATGTTATGTTTGCGACATTGTTTATACTATCTTTTTTTTTTGAGTTACTTGAGCTTTCTCTGATGTAGAGTAGTTCAATGTCCCTTGCTTGTGTATGTACAGGTTGGTTTGCAACTCGTTAGCCTTGCTGCTATGAGCCTTTGTCTGCGAAACACAGTATGACTGGAATTATATTTCCACGCTCTTGTTAATGTGCTCTATGCCTCTATGACCGCAGGTAAGACTACTAAAGTTAATGGAAATTATATCCATAGATTGCATCAATTTGTTTGCGACTTTTGTGACACTTAATATGATGAACCAAAATCAGTATTTGAACTGATTTTGCATCTACCTGAATGACACCAGTGTGTTATGGCTCTTTTCTTCTCTCATCTCGCTAATACCTGAAGCTAGAATAGTAGAATAACCCGAGTATTACTGGTTCACATGGATAGGATGTCTTGTAAATGGGCCGATTTTGAACTATAATTTGCTATTTATCGTTCCCTGCTCCAACTCACGTGCAGTCATAAAATGTGTTTGTCACTGAAGGTGTGGCTTCTTTTACTCTGCTTGCTCTTTATGAATTGTATATTTTTGTAAAGGTAATTATTTTTTATATCCACATGGTCAGATGCAAACTAGCGTTAAACTTTATTTGAGCTACATCTGCTACCCAGGTTTTATTCTCTCTACTATGACTTACCATCTAACATTAAGTCATATTTAGGCACTTCCTGCAACATTGTTACCAGGAAATAAACTTTTACTAATGGTAGAGGTGGCAATCTGGATCTCTACATTATAATGGGTCAATTTGGGTTATGTTTAAGAAAACCAAAAAAGGATCAAATAGGTCGAAAGTCGTTTATAGTGTATTTTAATGCATAGTTGCATGCAACTATATTTAAAATCGACCAGGCTCGAATAAAAATTTGTATTTTGACCCGTTAGCCAACCCACCGGACTTGCCTATATATTCAATCTCTACCTGTGTGAGTTATGGTGACCAAGATATGCATCTTGATGCCAAACTTGACTGTCTGCTATATCAAAGACCCCAGCATTATGAACATGTCTCTACTAAGTATAATTATTACATGAACATTCGTACGTAAACTTCTCTTAAAAGATTCCTAATTGTTTCAGTTATGAAAGTGCTTTTTATATGGTTAAGTTTGCCCAATCCTTTCAATGGACCTGGCAACATGTCCCCCTCATCTGCACCAGATAAATTTTGGACCTCTTGGTCAACAAGCTTGAACCCAAAAAGTATTGAACTACTTGTGATTTGTGAAGCAGTTGTGCACTCATTTTCTCACGCTCCCACCGTGTGTTGTACGTATCTGTTTCGCGCAAGAGCGCATGTGCATGTGTTCTATATGCAGAAGGTTGCGCCTTGGCGCTTCTGTTGATTGTTATCTGTATATTACTCTGATTCATAATTCCAGTCCCTTTAATCGTGCATGTGACACTTCTGTTTTACTTTGTTATATTTCATGGACTAGGCTGGTTTGGCATATCAAACTTGTCATTTCAGCCATTGACAATGGAGGTTGACTTGTTTATACCCGAAGAGTAGGCAATGTTTGTTTGACGAATATATCTCACTATATGTTAAGAGTTAGGCTTGAATAACTAGCACAAAACAAACCTACGGTTTGAGTGGAATTCACAATCCAAAATAATACCAAACTGATTCCACACCCATTTTTTTTTGATACAGTAGGCTTGGTTTTGTACGACTGCAAGAGTGATGAGCCTTCAAGTGGACGGAACAAGAATTGTTTACATGCACAGTTTTATATTGATACGCGTAGTATATTCATCTTAACTGAAAACTTCACACATATGCTGAACAGAAAATTCCGATGCATGATACAGAGGTGGTCCAACAAAATCAGTTCATAGGCGAAACTGATTTATTCGTATATACAAGACAAAACAGTCTCTTGTTAGGAACAGCAAAATCTCGAATGGAACATTTATCTAACAATACAAGAAGTTAAGCAAAGCAGAAAGTACTTGGGTTAAACGCGACTGTTGGCAGGTAATGGCAACACCCCATCAAAGAAGTCACCAAAGTATCCACGAGGCTCGTGTACGATCCTCGAGATAATATCTCTAAGCGTTATCACACCTTCAAGACACCCTTCTTCGTCAACTACATATATCCGATGAATTTCTTTGGAATCCAGCTGTGAGATCACGTCTATAAGGGTGTCGTCCTTTTTACAAGTAACCATGCCACTTACCAAAGGTGATGCCTTCTGATTCTCCTCTAGGTACCTCTTAACCGATGTCACAAAGTTCATGGCTGTGATAGATCTGCATTTAAAATCACATGATCATAAAAAAAAAAAAGATGAAATCCCGAGTCATAAACCGTAAATTCTCCCGTTTTCTTTGATGTAGAGCGGTAATTTTGATCTAGAACTAAATAAAAAGATCTCGCTAAAAGGCGAACAAAATGAACCCAAGGTCTTCTTTTAATGCTTGCAGCCTCCTAAACCGTTCTTATATAATAATCGATATTGTTATAGCAATACGAATTACAAAAATGGTATAAACCCAAACCACTTTATTCTAACCCAACCTTCCGTGCCTATTTTGCCATCACTACTTAGATGTAAAGATTAACGAACCTGTGATCTTTGTAGATTTCGGGAGCAATTAATAGGAATTGACTGTCTCGGATGCTTATATTAGCTACCGGCTTGTTTCCACCACTAACCACCGGTAATCCACCAACCCCCTTCTCCCTCATTAGTCTAAATGCCTGCAGCACTGGTTCATCCTCATCTACCTGCAAAACAAAAAATTAAAAGGTCAGACATGCAAGGAGAAATAGACAACGAGAAACTACGCTTGCGAGCATACACACAGATACAGACATGAAAGGCAGTTAATATACCTTAATAACTTTATTTGCATTCATAAGAGGAAGACCAAGGTCACATAATTTCTTAGAACCTAAGCTCTTGAACCACTGGAGATCGGCACATTCTTCCAGCATGTGAATTACAGCAGACTGCGTAATGATATTGTCTATCTTCTGCTCACCTGGATCTACTACAGGGACACTCTTCATTCTGTACTTTGAGAGTAGTAAAAGCATGGTCAGAAAGGAGTTTGATGTCTGCAACGCTAGAAATGGAGCCCAACGAAATGATCCCACGATGTCTTTAACCTGAGTTTTTATAAAGTATTTTGTGAAACAAATAAGGGAAAATGAATTTAGACAAATACTGGAAAAGAAGAAACGAATATCAATAAGTTAGAAGCAAAACCTTTGTGTTTTTATAGAAATCAGAGGACGTCAATAACTCAAAAAAGTTTCCAGCAGTCTTAGGCGATTCAGGTAGCGAGCTTCTATATCTAGGAGAAGACATCCCGTTGGCTGCTGCAGCAACAGCTGGTCTCATAGAGCCCTCTAATGCATCCAGGCCACCATTCTTTTCTGACTGTACATGTTACGTGATATTATACTTGGTCAGTGTTTGCCCTTGTGAAGAACGAATTAACCCCCATCCAATATTCTAATTTGATAATTTAGGAGTATCTCTTAAATATCTATGATTTAGAAAAAAATGCGAACCTGGTGCAGAATCCACACAACAATGCCTGCAAACTCCACCATTCCAAGATATCTGTCAATCCAACTAGCGTCATCTGGTGCGTCAACATCCACAACAGGTGCACTAAGAACTTTATTTTGGGACAGTAACCGGACAGCTTCACCAAGACTTGCATCTGATTTAATCTCAATTACTGAACAAAATATATGCAGATGCTAGTCAATAAAATAACCGAGGCAAATAAGTAAATATCAAATCACGCCTAATTCACCAGCTAATTAAGAGTTTCTGAACATCATTTGTTGAGTATGTTGATTATTTATACACACGATCAGACTCAAAGTAGGTTGATGTCAACTTTGGTGCTTCCTATGATTCCAAATACATGACATGGGTGTCAACATCATCTCAGATTCAGCAATATTATCTTCATAACAAAGATGACCCCACCTAAAGAGCTGGGCCGATGTACTGATGTACATCAAAATAAAAATAAAAACTCTCTAGCACGGACACTACTGTGCTATAGATCATCACACTGATCAGCTGAGCCACTTATTTTTCTTGTGTTATTCATTTCCTGCATGATCTACTTTATTGTCATCGTTTTGGTGTAGTTGTATAGTCATGTATGAACATGCAACTCTGTTTTAAGCACAATTGTATCTTAACACTGCATACCTAAAGTCCAATAATCCACCAAGTATCAGCCATGAAGTCGCGACCTTCATATAGTTATTTTCTGTATTCAATAATTTATAACCAGTTTCAGTTTACCACACACAGCTACACAACTAATTAATTACTCGACAGATGATATAAAAGAGGATACTGATAGAAACTACAACAGTGTTTGTTTTTTAAAAGAAGCACTTAGAACACACAGTTTTAAAGTGAACACTTATTACGAGATGGACGGACATATAAGTTAATAGTACCTTGTGAAGGACTAGCATGAGGAAATTCAGAAACAGGAATACTTTCGAAACAAGCATTCAGCTTCTCAGTTGGCGTCAACTGAGCTTCTTGCACATCCCAGAGCTCCTCCACCTCCCTCCCAATCTTCGCTTCCGGACTCCTTGGACTTCCTTCATCACTCACCATCTCTTTTTCTTTCTTTCTTTTCTACACTTTCACTTTCTCTATATAATAAACTTTTTTTCTCTTACTACTACTAGTTTGTGTTGGATTATTGGCGCAAATAATTCACAAGATATGTTATACTACTTGGTTACGGGTGTTATGTGAGGCGTTGGGTTAGTGGATTGGACACGTGGAGGGTGAGGATGGGAGTCAAAGTGTTTTTGTTATTGTTGTTGCTTATCCATTTGGACCATGATCCGAAAAATTATTATTAAAATATGTTTTTGAGATGACACATATCTAAAAAGAAATCATGTTTAGTAGGACTGGTGTCTGCTAACATGCGCCGGGGTGTATGTGATGCTGACGTGGAAAGACTAAGATATGTATCAGCACACTCTTTAAAGTCATTCCGACGGCTACTTAGTCGATCGTCATGGATAATGTGTCGACATCATTAGTTTATTAGGCTGCCCACTATCGTTTTAGGTCTCGATCTGTAATTTTCAGTGCCACATCAGCTTTCTTCGTGGTTATAAAAGATGCGCAAAGGCTTCGCAAAAGCATCGTAAAGGCGCGAGGCGTGACCTTCACGCCACGCAATAGACCAAGGCTTGAGCTTAAAGTTTGACGTGAGATGAGGAGTGATAAAACGTGATGCATGGAGGATTTTTTGAATTCAATTTCGATAAAAGTCGTATTTTTATATAGAAATGAAAAAGATTACATACAAAAGATAGTTTTTTGACTTTATTCTTTATGTATGACACTTTTTGTAAACTCAATATATTTGCAATATGATATAAATATATAAATATATAAATATTTTCATATTTTGTGCCGCTTTAAGTCACGCCTTAAAAACGTCATGACTTGTCATGGCTCGCAAAAGCGTGAGGCTTGGTCATGCCGCCACGCCACGCCCCACGCTATTTATAACCTTGGCTTTCTCTCTCCAGCGACTTACATGCGATCTTTTGTCACTATAAGACGACCTTTATTTTTTTTTCATTTTCAATTTTTTTAACTTCAAATTTAAATTTCATTAATAATAATAAAAAACTTTACATAATAATTATTCAAATACATTTAAAAACATTACATAAAAAACAATACATAATAATTATTCAAATATATTAAAAAACATTACATAATAAAATAAAATACATTACACACTTAAACTAAACTTAATTATTACGTTGTTGGTATGTTGGCACTTCAATTTCTGTCCAAGCAGGATGATTTTTCAAAATTCTCCAACACGCCACCATTGTGAAGGGATGTCCGTACACAGTTTGAAATTCGGCTAACGCATTTTGAAACAAAACGAGGTCAGAAGACCCGTTCTCGTCCATCCGTTGGACACCATCGTAAACGACACTAAACGCAGCAACTTTGGGACGAATCGAATTTTTCCATTTGGAGACGATGGCATCGTATTCTCGAATAGTTCCTCCCATGTCTTTCTCAAAGTTATCAAAAACATCCTCCCAAAACCCTTTTTTCGTGATGTCTCTTAACCCGTACGTTTCCATCGCGTTGCACCAAGCTGTACACAACGTTATTTCTTCCGCTGTTGTCCATGGTCGTGTCGTATTGGCCTTTCCACGGCGGTTTGAAGAGGAAGTCATTGTGTGTATAGAAATGAGAAGTATAAAAATAAGTAGGTTGAAAGTGTGTATAAAATGGTGTAATAAGTTGGGTATTTATAGGGTTAAATTATTTAAATTTTAAAAATTAAAAAGTTTTTTTTAATGAAAACAAAGTTGGCAGTGTGTTTTTGTGAATTGTGTTACTCGACCGTTGTCGTCCCTGCGACTAAAATGGGTTTCGGTCTCCGGCGACCGACTAACCACTACCGTGGCGACCGACGGCGACCGAGGTCGACCGAGTCGGTCGACCGAACCGTAGTGCGTAGCCTTATATTCTGATGAAATGAGATGATTTGTGGCTTAGAAAACTAATACGGAGTAAGTTTTTTTTAACCCGCGCTTCGCGGATTTTTTTAAAGATTTTTTTTGTTATTTGGTGATAGTTACATTTTTTTCTCATTTAGGATGGTATTTGTTTACCAACAATATATAGTATTTGTTAGATATAGGCCTGTTTGGCAAGAGCTTTTTTGAAGCTGTAAGCTTTTTGTTACAAAAATAATCTCTTTCAGAATAAGTAGCTCTATTTGATGAAGCTTTTATTTTAAACAAATAGCTCTTAAACAAAAAGCTGATTGATGAAGCTTTTAAAATTGTTAGGAGCTGTTAAATCTGTAAATTACTTATATACCCTCCAACCATATTATATTCTATTTAAATATGTCCTTTTAAGTCATTTTACATCTTATAATTACAGTCAACAGCTAAATTATCAAACACTTTTATTATAAAAAAAGATACAGCTTATAGCTCATATTAACGGCTTTGCAGTTAACAGCTTACAGCTTATAGTTTACAGCTTACAGCATACAACTTACAGCTAATTTTGCCAAACATACCCATAGATTCTTTTTGTATTATATATAGTGTTTATTTTCTCTTTTTGTGTTGTTTAAGCCCAATAACAAAAAGGGTAAAAGCTATAAATAGTTAAAGTAATTATTAATTTGTCTTGAATTGAACCATTTACTTTTTTATTATCAAAGTGAATCATAATCTTTCAAATTATGTTTTATTATGACAACATATATCTCAAAAATTCGCTTACGTGGATATTATTAAGGGGATAACTGGTTGTAAAACTAATTTCTATTTAAATATATATCAGGTACATCACCAGAACAATTACAAAATTTTCATGAAACCCTAAAAACTCATTTAAATCCGATAAATACCTTCAAAATCATACCACAAAATCTCAAAATAATCTAACCCAAAAATCCTAAAAAATCATACCCTAAATAACCAGAACACTTGCGAAATAAAATCCCCACAAATCAAACCCAAAATATATCTCAAAATCAAACCCAAAATTACAGTAATGAAGCGACAGTGGATGACAATGACAATTGTGGTTCGTGGATCGCGAAACAGCAGTGGAAGATATGGTTGTAATGGATGGCGACACGGTAGTGGATGACGACAATGGCGCAGAAGGTAAGGAAGTGATTTGATTTTGGTGCTCGATACCTTTCCTAAATGACAAGAACGAGGTTGTAAACCCACGCTTTGTTGCGGGGTGAAAGAATATTGAGTGATACAATTGAGTTATAAAGAAAAATAAACGAACTAACAATTTTACGCAGTTGTACTAAGAACTCAGAGATGTATTAGAAACTTCAAAGTAAAAAATGGCATTGTGTATAATATATCAGAAAAACATAAAGTGTATTGTTCTGGTTTAATAAACGTAAAGCGTGGATATGCATGTTTTGATGCTCATGCCCACTTGTGTCCTGCACCTCAACTGTTGCATCCTATATCAATGATCACTAAGCCGAGCCCTGACAACAATGCATCTAGACTGAAGACTGCCAAACCATTTGCATCAAAGAAGAGTACCCCACATATCATATTCAACTGAAACAAATAAGGCTTTGTAAAAGTAAAATCATTTCAAAAGGTGGTATTATATTATGAAAATTACCAGCCTTTAAAGAAAACAAATTATACTTTAAAATAGATTTTGAATGACTTTCACCCATTACTCCAACGCGTTTTACAAAAAAAACACAACTTCAGAATGGAAACGCCATTTAGTATTCACCATCTTTGTGCTTACTATTCACCATATTCTTCTTCACAAAAATATGAAAATCCCAGTTCCTAAACTTCACAAAATGACTAAAGCTTCAAGTGCCTCTTCCTCCATAAGAAATCCACCACGAAAAAACCGCTCGCATAAGCATCATCAACCTTTCCTCATCAAGTGAATCCTCACCTACTAGGAATCCATCAAATGACTACCTACTTACTCCTCTCGCTACACCAATAGAACCACCACCACAAACACCACTCATTCTATAAGTCTCATCACCTATTGTCATTCCACCACTCACTACACCACCACCATTATCCACCACATTAGAGCCTAGAGAACTAGTCTTTGCTACTTCACCTTCCTCTCCACACCCCTACTTAAACATATTAGAAGACTTACCTCCAAGATCAACCAATCCGCCACCTTTTCCAACATTCGAGTCAATGGAACGAGTAGCTAGACAACCACCACTACTAACCGATTACATGGATGTTGAAACATCTTTACCACTTCTACCACCACATTTACCTCCACCAAACACTTTCTTACCCATTGACCAATCCCTATGGATTGATGGACCTCCACCACAACCTACACGACATGAACACTTGTGTGATCATTGCCAGCGTACCCACACACTCGTTCATGAAGTACGTGATGAAATGCGCTTCATGTTTAACGATAGCCTTAAATGTAACACCCTCAAAATATGCCGCAGTGGAATGGTAACCGGAGGCATTACTCCATAATACAATAGCACAAGATATAAGAAAACGACCTCTAAATGAATCGTTTGAAAAGTAACCTCGTTGATTTGATTGGAATAAATAAGTTATAACATTAGTCTCAATAGTTTGCATCAAAATGAAAGACCTAAAATAGTACAACGAGGAATGATAGTATGTATGCATAAAGAAATCCATGAATGTATTCTTGAAAAGTTTGGACTCCAATGCACATCAAGAACGCCATGTAGCTTATTCACCAGAGAAATACATGCTTAAAAGTGTCAACATAAAGTAGGTGAGTTCATAGGTTTATGTATGTATAAATGTAGGATCGCAAGAATTCAATGTGTGAAATAATGTATCCCATACAAAATCACAAAATGTAATTACGATTGCACTAAGCTCATGACACTGAAGCTACAACTATGTATGTGTGCATATTTATGCAATAATGTATCCGTGTAGATGTTCAACCCGCAACATCCAAAATCCGATATGGTATACGTCTGTTAGTTCGATCGTCCGAAGTTAGTAAGCATGACTTACCTGAACGGGGATGTCAATCCCAAATAGATATACTTATAACACACGCGCTTACTCCAAGTAATTAACAGTTCATGATACTGGGCATAATGGGTTATCACTACTTAGGCAACTCATAACATGTTTAAAAGAGTACTTGCGTCCAAATGTAAAACAAAACATGTATCTCACCCCGAGATTTGTAAAGTATTGTTAAACAAGTAAAGTGGGGCTATAAACTCACCTCAAGTAATGGAATTGATTTTTAGAAAAATCAACTACGAATTTCGTCGAAAAGGACCGGTATGCAACCTATTTAATTATAGGTCAATTTAGAATAACACATGTAAATATAAAACAATGCACTATATTTTATCTTGTTATGTCACCACCTAATAGTTTTAGACTTGACTTATAGATCAAAATAATGATTTCGTTAAGTTTATCACTTTTATTATTTTTATAATGACAATCTACCTACTATATAAAATAGGCTTTCTTGGAACTCATTTAAAAGCAAAAAACCTATAAAAATGACAAGTGTCCCATAAAAATAATCAACGGCTATGGTTACACCAGCAATTAATACTTTATTATTTTCTCCTTAACAAAAATACCTACCGACCTCCTTTATAAAATTAAAACATCAGTTTTTTTATCAAAAAAATAAAACATCAGTTTTTATCAAATTTGATTATGCAACTATTAGATGCTGATAACAACAATCACAAATGACTTATAATGAATCAATTTCGTCACCTTCAAAAAATCCCTAATTATTATGAACCCAAAAACCCTAATGAAATCCAAAAACCAATCGATTGTACATATATTGACCAAAAAATATGATTAAAGGTTAATCATGATTTAACAAGAAATCAAATGACAAAAAATCATGTTATGTTCAGCACCATCAATTTACAAGGTTGGTAATTTATTTTATTTGTTTGTTCAATTGATGTTATGCCATTATTGTGATAATTTTATTTGTTAATGTTATGTTCAGCAGCATCAAACCCGAATATAAGTATAGGGAAACTGATAGTAAAATTTAAATTTTATTTGTTAATGTTAATGTTAATGTTATGTTTTTTCCCTATAGTTATATTCAGAAACTTTGAAAATTATGAAATACACTTGATTTCCATAAATAGAGTTGATAAAGATTGTAACAACCTACCATGATTTTCGCAAAATCAAATTAAATGCAAAAAGCACCATATTGATTGATGAAAATTTTTAAAATTTGAAATCATGTGTTAACCTAATCCACACCCTATAAATTGGTCAATCGTATACACATATCCTCACTGACATTTTTCCATCTTATCCTATTTTCTCAAAAGGTATGTATGAGTATTCTCATATCAAACTTCAGTAATCATACTATGTATTTAGCTTTATTAATAGGATTCATATTGTTTAGATTGATTTTGTTGTTATCCCTGAAAGTTTGTTTCCTTTTTATCTTTGTAGCTTACAAAAACTGGAACTGAATCTCATGAATCTCACACAGTTGTGCGACATTGATCCTATGATTGATGATCTAGAAGTTTTGGCTAGATGAATTAGCCTTTGGAAGTCTCACCCTGCTGGTAGGCCTAACAAAGTTTATGCATTAGACATGGTGTTTCAAGATGCACAAGTTTATTTTATGAATTTTTACTTTTTTTACAATTAAGAACAAAAATATGTTGGTAGTCGTGTTTCAGATATGTTTTATGAATAACTAAATTTAGAAAACCATATGCAATTGATTTATATATCTATTTCAAGGTAATCGTGTTCAGGCTACAGTTAGGAACAAAAATATCAGTAAGTTTCAGTTGTT
>BQNB010150008.1:0-16096 GCA_026074375.1 Tanacetum coccineum
GTGAGGGAGAGAGTATTTATGTTTGATTTTGCTTGAAAGAGTTAAGTGTGTGTGTATACTTCCAATTTATGGTTCTTATTTATAGCTAAACAAGGAAGGAAACAACCTAAGTGAAACTTACAAATGGTTTTGGTGTTGTGTTTACAAGTCTCATATGGCATGGATTATACAATTTTTATAAGGTTTAGGACACATAGAAGCAGGCAACAAGTATGATAAATAGGAGACTAAACATGTTTGGTGTAAGTAAGATGTAAGAATGATTTGAAAGGTCTTGTGCATGCCTTGTTTGTGTTCCTGTTGTAACCGTCCATGTGAAGGTGCAGGGGAGACAAGATAAAGCTAATTTGAGTTCTTGATCCATTGGTTAAAAGAAATACTAGTTTATATGATGTTAGTAGATAGTTGTTGGCTTATTTGGTTTAATTTCAAGCATGAATGGTTGTTTACACATGGAATCCGGTTATGGGAAGGATGAGAGGGGTTAGATTTTATAAAACTTTGATAAATATGTATTGGTGGGTATTTGTTGAAGTATATTTGGGTTTATGGTTTGCCATGCATGCAAAAGTGTAGTTTTATTGCGTTACGTAAACGTTTTACGTAACCAATAAAAATAAAAAGCGTAAAGTTATAAATTATCATCATAATAACTTTATAACACTTACTTGACGTAAACATTTAATTGTTTAATGCCCGTTTATGTTAAATGCTCATTTTTAGTTTACGCGATTTAACTTAATGATAAAAATTAAAAGTAAACGCGCAAAAGCCTAAAAATAAATAATGGAAGTCGTAAAATGACCTAAAATGTGAAATGTTACACTTGCAAAATAGGTTTAAGCTTAAAATAATTTTGTGTAACTTTCATTAGTTAACTATTTTTAAGACCTAAAATGCAAATTAGTTTTAAATTAAGGTGTTAGGGGTAATGCATGAACTTTAGGCTTAGTTTAATAGTGTTCAAAACCTCTAGGGACTAGTTTTGCCAAAAATCAAATCCCCTCTCTTTTAAACCTTCATAACCGATCCAATACACACACACAACACATTTTACCAAAAAAATTCTCTCCCTTTTCATTCTCTCTTGTGGATCGGCCAACACCAAGAAACCATTTTTGATCAAAAGGTATAACATGAAAGTCATTAATAATCATATTCTAAACACTCTTACAACAAGGATTCTTTCATCTCTTCACTAATTTTGTAAAATCAAAGTTCTTGATTTAGGGTTCATAAAAATTGAAAGTGTTTAGATGTTAAATTTTCTTTAGTGGTTTTGTAGATAATAATGATACTAGACTAGTGCTAACTCGAATTTAAGTGAATCATTGTTTAAGTTGATCAAAGTTGGTTGTTTGGTGCGTGTTTCCTAATCGAACCACCCTTAGGGGGTGTTTGTTTTCATTGTTTGAATGTAAAGTGATGATTTGTTAGCTTAATATCATTAATTTTGCTAGTTGGTAACAAAAAGGTTTAACCTTTACACCATTAATCACAAAGACTAGAGATTTTTGAAGGTGAAGACAAAGTGTTTGATGAAATGCTTGTGAAAGACTTTGGTGAAATTGGAAGTTCAAGACTTGAAGACCTTAAAACACGAAGACTTGAAGTCCAAAACTAGGCCGAATGAGCCGAAGCTCATGGATCGGTTAAACCAAGTCAACCGACCCATGCCTCGGTCGGTTAGCCAAGACCAACCAAACCATCATGGTCGTTCGGTCAAGGCCTAGCCGATCCATGGCTTGGTCGGTCACCATGGTTCAACTGAACCGTGGCTCGGTTGGTCACCATGGTTTGACCATTCCTCCATGATCGGTTAGCTATTGTTTCGATTCCAAGCCCACCAAAAGCCCAATGTTTGAAGCCCACAATTGACTTGGCCCATTCAAAGCCCAAAAAGACTTTAGCCTGTTTCAAGCCCAAAATCTTTGGCCCAATGTTCAAGCCCGCCGTTTCATATTTATTTGACCCGATTTAAAGGCCCATTAGACCGAAACCAAGTTTGACCTATGCTTTACCCGCATCTCACGTTTGACCAAAATGATAAATATTTTTTACAAACATTTTATCATTAAAAACACTAAAAGGTTCAAAATTTAAAATATCAAAATGAAAAGATTTTAAATAATTCAAAAATTTCACAAATTTTAAAAGTGTTTAAAACTTAATAACTTTTTCAATAAGTATTAACGTTTTCAAAAATCAGGATGATGAGTGGGATTATTTAAATGACTATTAAAACGAATATAATTAATTGTTTAAATTTTATATGATTTTTTAAATATCTCGTAAACTTAATCTCAAAACCTTAAACTTAGATGATTAGATCGTTGACTTAGTTTGACCATGTCTATGGATTTTGACCATTAACTTTGACTGCGTCGTTGACCATTAACTTTGACTGTTGACCAAGTTTGACTTTCTCAATCCCGTGCTTATTAGGTTCTTTTGATATAAAATTGATTATGATTCTATGAGAATGAATACATGTTCTATCTGTTATCTGTGATAATGTTAAAAATAGTTTAACAAATATTTCTATATCGAATGACATGTCACTGATCTACGTTGCATCCGGTCTAGGGTATTCTTTTACATTGTTAGCATCGTTAGGGTTGCATCTGTTTGAAGGAATTCGAAAATCGTTGTTAGCAGCTTAGTGACCCAGTCGTCTTAGATATAAGAATATTTTGAAATAAACTATCTTTTTCATTAAATGTGTTATATTTTGATATATCTCGTAAATTTCACCATGGTGCACTAGGGTATTATTTATAATACTCATGCTCGATCTTCGGATTAAGCCCACTAGTGAAGTGGATTACTATACTGGTACTTGTACTATGTGTGGTTTTCCTGAGGCACTTGATCTCATTCGAGATGATTTTCTAAAAATAATAGTTATGATGTGTGTAGATTTTATAAACTTTTTGCTACATATTTTTACACGTCATTGTCTATTAATATTCACAATAACATAATGCCTTTGCAAACTGAATCTCCAAGTCAAAAGTTCTTTTGAGTCCACTTTGAAATAATTTGACCAAGAACTACTAATAAATCAGGATGGCTATTAGGTCTAGTTATCACCTAAAAGCTGATAATGTATCCCTTTAGCAAATTAGTGTATCGTCAGGGCTCAAAGTCACTTTATTAAAAGGAAAACTCACATTCATGCGAATCAATCGTTTTATGAAAAGTTTTTCTTCCATACAAATGATGTTATTTCTTTAAAGATTGGTTAAGATGAACACTTTTAAAGCATGAGAAAACATGAAAATCTTTGTTCAGTCTTCCATCTTTTATCTTGTAGAAATAGAATCCCAGAACTTAATCTTAAGTGAGGATAACTAAAAACAGAACGAGAGATAAAAATCTTATGTGAAAAGAAAAGAGCATACGTCTTATGTCAGCAAAAGTAAGAATAAAGGCACATGAGAAAGAAAATGACATAAGTATGGACAAAAAGAAATGCACGTCCATACAAAACAGACAGAGTAAATAAAAACAAAAAATAAAATAAATGTTCTTAAGTTTGTATTCATGTGAAACTAATCAAAGTTTGAATCTTATTCTCAGAATTTAACATGTCAAGAACAAATTCTCAAGCTGAAATTGTCTCTGAAGAACAGCTGGTTTCACGTGCTAACAGACTTATCATCAAGAAGAACAATCAGGGTGTCGCTTCAGATTCACATATCACCGATACAATGCTAATGTTTGTCGTTGAAATTCTAAGACACCACAAGCTATACAAGCCGGTTTCCTTAACTGCAACCGTACCGATCATTTACCTACACTAGTTTTGGACAACCATCAATCACAATAAAAACAACCATACATTCACTTTCAAACTAGACACTCATACTTTCACTCTCACACATAGACTACTCAAAACTGTATTACAGATGCCTCCACCTGATCCCAACAACACTTATACCAAACCTCCCTCAGAAAACCAAATTCTTGAATTCATTAAGACACTTGGTTATGATGAAGATCCTAAAACAAAGATGATTGCTATTTTAAAAATGGTCGTTACAAGACTTCATCAACCATAGAGAGCTATTCTGAGTGTTCTCAACAGAAGTCTTACGGGAAAAGACTCAAGCTGGGACACAGTTAGACTTCTAATACTTCAGATACTATAGGGTATCGTTCACTCTGCCAATTTGGACTTCGCATCATTAATTTTGGATGAATTTGAATCACAAACAGTTAAAAGATCATCCAGACCATCAAAGATGTCTAAACTGTTGTACACCTGCTTCACCAAGCTTATCATTACCTACTTCCTATCAAACAACAAGAGTATTCCTCGCAGATCAAGTTCCAAGTTGCAAAATTTACAAGATGATCAACCCATAACCAAATTGTCAAACACTGTTAAAGGTGACTACAAGTTTGGAATGGAGATTCCCGATACAATGATCAGTGATGCAATCAAGAAGTTAGCTGGATAAAAATTCTATATGGCTAAGATAGTGGAAAGTGAGAATGCTAAAATTGTTGATGAACCAGAAGAGCAACATGTATCTCCAGTCAAAAGTGCAAGTGGAAAAGGATTTATGTGTTATGGTGATCAAGTAGCAAATGTCCCAACATCACTCAAGATAGATGTTGTGCCAAGGAAAACAAGATCCCAGACTATCGCTGAAGAAACAGTTGTAGGTGAACTTGCAAATTCCATCAGTATTCAAGAACCACGCACTCAACAACGTCGAAGGAGTCAATTGACAATTGATAGCCAACCTGACGATACAATTGCATATACATATGCTGAGTGGGGACAGAAACTCATAGGTCCTGCAGTTGAGGATCCAACAGTTCAGTCATTGTTAGACTTACAGAAAGGATCAAAAGCTAGCAGACTTGAGAGTTTGAAGCAAAAGAAGCAAGCAGTATGATATTCGTCATATACAACCCTCTTAATATGTTATATATATTTATAAAAATACATATACGTATACTTAAGCTAAGTATCATACAAATTATTCTTAGGAAAGAATAATAAGTAATCAACACGGGTATCGTTCTCCTCGATGAGAGGTGAATGAAAATTCATGTTTTTGTCGGGAATCGAGCTTGAATGTTATTTAAGATTTAAATTTAGTTTCTAATTCTAATAACGCAAATGGAAAGTAAAGTTAAGGCACATTAATCTAAAATAAACACAATTAAAACATTTGGTACGAAAACGTTAACGGGAATTTAAAAACGCGACATTTAAGCAAATAAATTAAATTTTAACCCTACGAACTCAAATTTAACTTCTAAAAATTCTAAATGATTAAAAATAATTTTTTAAAAAAGAATTATATTTTTTTGGTTTTTATTTTATTTAATATGAATTAAAAACGGATTTAATCTAAATAAACTATTAAAAATAGTAAACTAATTTTAAAAATTCTAGAAAAATTACAGTAAATACTTTAAACAATTCTAAACCTAACAAAATTAAAACTGGCTAAAGAGCTTATACTAATAAGCTGTAAATAAGTAGAATAGCTTATAAAGCTTAATAGTCAAAAAAACCTTAAAACCAAATGCACCCTAGAGTCTTTCAAAAAAGACCCAAGGGCGCAGATGGTTAAGGTGAGTGTGTTAAAAGTGTTGGGAATGTGAAGGAGAGGTCACAGGTTCGACCCCTATGACCTTTCTTTTTTATTAAACATTTTTCATTTTTTTTTAAAAGCTAAAATATAAGCAACACCAAACAACTTTAACAAAACAACTTTTATTAAAACTTAAAAATAAGCCAGGAATAAGCTAAAAAAGCTAACCGATTTCAAAGAAAAACAAGAGCTATAAAATGACTTATGACTTGTTTTTAAGCTAACTTAAAGGACAAATAAGCACTACTAAAAAGCTAAAAGCTTCAAACATATTAAGACTAATACTAGGAGGACTTAAATAAGAAGAAATTAAGAAAAATGACTAAGAGAATAAGCTAGAAAAGGCAATAGAAAATGACAGACTCACTACTTATTTTTTGGACTTCTTGAACCTGAGGACATATTTTACGCTTAAATCCCAGACTCAATAAGCAAAGCTAAAAGCTAAAAATTTAAAAGCAGATTAAGACCATGACTTATTAAGCACATGCAAACTAAAATTAAGCTAAATCAAACACTTAAAAAGCTAAAAACCTAGGCTGAAACAAACTGAATACTCTTATAACTTAAGACTTTCTTGGCTTTTTGCGACTAACTGATAAGATCCTAAAATGACTTTTGACAAATCAAGACCTTAAAACAGGTTGAACTTAGACTCTAATAAGCCAATTTCAATCACAATTAATCAAGTATTAACTAAATCTTAAACTCTAATGATCTGCAAATAAGAAACCTTCTTTTATAAAAACAAAATATGAATAAGCATGACCTTAGCTATTTTTGAACAAAAACTCAACTAGCTTTCCCTAAGACTTATGATTTCAACAACAGATGTTAATGATGCATTTGACTCATTTAAACACAAGTAACATAACTCAAGCAAGCTTTTGAGGAGATTGACAAATAAGCTTTTAGAGCACACTATAAACCTGCATAATTTGAACATTTTAAAACAAAAACTTCAAAACTTAACATTCCTTATTCTAAGCTTACTTAAACTTCCCTAAAAACTTAATTTGAGCTAATAAAAACTAACCTTATGACCAAAAGCAACACAAGCAGATAACTAAATTAAATCTGCTTGTGCCAAACACCCCTTAAGATTTTAAATTCCTATTTTAAGCTTAAAACAGATTATGAAAAATCTTAAAACATAAAAATAGATTAATATCTAAGCTATAAAAAAACAAATAAGCAATAAAATCAGGAAATTAAGCACTAAAATAAGCAAATGCATAATAAGCAATTTTAGACAATTTTGAGGCAGATTATTTGAAAACTAATCCTAATGACATATAAGCTATAAGCTGGTCATGTAAAGCTATAATAAAACATATTAAGCAACTTAAGCAGAAATAAGCACTAAATAAGCAATAAAATAAGCAGTAAAGTAATTAAGCTAAAAGTTAAGTAAAAGAGATAGAACCTTAATCCTTTGCTCTAAACAGGGATTGAAATACTCAATAGAGCTTATCAACAAGCTCTAGCTTGTTTGCACAAGCTAGTAGGATCCATGGTATGTGTTTAAGTACACATACCTTTTACCTATAAAAACGAGCCTAAATAACCAAAAACGGATATAAAATGCCGAATATATGCTTGTTTTGCTTTATATACTGTGCATGTATCGGATATTCACTAAAAGACAAAAATCAAGTCAAACCAGACAAAACCAAGAACGGGAATAGAAAGAGCGTGAAAAGTCAAAAAGTCAAAGTCAACCAAGTCAAAGTCAAAAGTCAAAGACAAAGCCGATATCGAAGAAATGTTAAATGTGCCAACCCGCACCCAAGTTAATGGGTCGGGTCAGCCCATTAAACATCAATTATAAGACTTTAGCTTTTAAGCTTTTATAAAAAGCCTGGTCCAAATCCATTTTAAACCGGCCCAACCAAAAGCCCATTATCCCTTTTAAACTTTTTACATATCTAGTCCCTAAACCAATCACACCATTAGTCTAAAAACAATTACACCGTTAGCCCAATAACCCTTTAACCTCTAACATAGTTGGTCCTTAGGGACTAACAAAGTTAGCCCCTATAACCTTTTACCTTTAACACCCTTAGTCCTCAAACCCCTAACCCCGTTACCCTATATCCCCAAATCAAAAACACCCTCCAAAACCTACTATTCATCATCCCCCTCATCTCGACCTCAGCACCATCAAACAAACCCATCACTCTCACCTACTACCCTACACCACAAACCAACAAATCTATGTTGGCAATCCTCTCCACTCCCATTCGTCAAGAATTTGAAGACCCAAATCAAGGGACCAAATCATTCTACTTGGTGAACAAGCTTAATGGATTGCTATGATGATTTTGCAACTCTCTCCTCACAGAATTAACACAAGAAGCACACCTTGTGCCCTTAGTTTTCTCTATAAATAGGCTAGGTTTTCCTTTGTAGAAGCACACCTTTCCTGTATTTTACTTTTCAAAGCAATGTACCTTTTAAATTTTTAATGAAATTTAAGCTTTTTTGTTAATTCTGCAAATTCTGTTTTTACCTAATTCATTTAAGCTTAATGTGTGTTTACAAAGTTCTTTAAATAAGTTTCTTTTATATGAGCTCTTAATCCTGTTTATAAGACACTTGTTACTGTCTTAATAAATTCACTCAAAAAAGTACCTCGGCTTGTTTTATGGAAGATAAGCCAGAAAAGGAAGGGCTTATGGACTTACCAGCTTATCATAAGATAAGCTAAAGCTTTTGTAGATAAGCTCTCTAAGAGCAAAACTCATCCTTGTTTGTGCAAAGGGACTTGTAAGCTCACTCTTTACATTTTTAAGCTTATTTACTATTAGCTTATCCTAGTGCTTGTTTATTGCTTATTTTCTACTTGCTTATGCTTATTAATGATGTATGATGCTTATTTATGCTTTTATGTAGTTTAAATCTTATTTGTTCATGATTTTACTTAAAACTGCCTTATTTAACTTTAAAACTGCCAATTTCATGTTTGCTTATTTTTATTGCTTAATTTTATGTTCTAATTGCTTAAATGTATTTATTATACTATATGCTTAATTTGTTTTGAGTTTTTATAAGTTTTCTAAACCTGTTGTAAGCTTAAAATGGACTTTGGAAAGTTAAAAGGGTGTTTGGTTTAAGGATTTAAAATGGGTCAAATGAGGTTTATGTTGCACTTTGGCCTTTTAGTCAATTTCCATAAGCTTTAATTAAGTCTAAAAGTTAGTTGTTATAAGTTTTCAAAGTAAAAATCTCAAATTTTAGGTTTAATATATGCATTGCTTAAATATGTGGTGTAATTATGTGAAATTTCAGCTTATTTGATTAGAATTAGATTCATGGCCTTTAGATGCTGTTTTCATGCTTGTTTTTGGTTAGATATGCAGTAGTTATAAGTTAGAATAGGTTTGCATTCACCATTTTGTTTTTAAGTCACTTCTGTCAAGTATCTAAGTCTTTTTCCAAAGTTTTAAAAATCTCATTTTCATCAGCAAATTTAGGTAAGATAGAAATAGTTTTAAGGTCTGTGATATGTGAGAATACACATATCCATTTTATATCAAAAATGACCCAATAAAGACAAAATTGTGCTTAAAATGCTTGTATATTGCTTGTTTTATCTTTGTGATTGTGTAGGTATGGATATTGCAAATATCATAAGAAAACGGTCAAAACTGGACAAACACAGACACGAGAACGGAAAAAGTACAAAAGAGCCGGAGATTTCTAGCAAAAGGTCAATAAAGTCAACTCTTAGTCAACATTAGTCAACCACAATAAGACAAAACCTTTGAAAGTACCCAAAATACCCTTAATGTTAAATCATATCTCACAAATAGTCCCTAAACCCTAACACCGTTATCTCTTTTGTACTTAAGAGATAACGGTTGTTATCTTTTTATATTAAACCAACACCAAATAACCGGCCCAACACCCTTTTGATATTAACCCTTTTACACCCGGGCCCAAGTCAAAGCCCAAAACCCCTCAGTCAAACACCTCATACTAAACGGTTAAAAAAAGGGGCGCGAACCCTTTTTACTATTCATCATTTCTTTCCTTTAACCACGAGCTCAAATCAAAGGTTAAATGGAAATTAAAAGCATGGATTAGTAATTCAAGCAACAAGCAGTGATGTGGCACAAAGAAACGTCATACAAGCTCCTTATTGGTCCAATCCCAAAGAGTAGCACGCGGCTAATGGGAAGAAGCACACAAGGACATGGATTTTTGTACTAAATTTAGTGCAAAAGAAGCACAAGTGCTCTGACACATGAAATGCCATGTTGGCAATCCGTGTGCTCCTCACTCAATCCGACGGACCACAAATGAGATCAAATGATTGGCAAAAGTTAATGGTTGAGATCAAAGGGAGCGTATAACAACCTGAAGCAAGAACTTCAGTTTGCAGCTATAAAATGACAACAAGGTTTCCTCACTCAACGAAGAAAGGATATCGATGAGAGTACTTTTAGTTTTAGAGTAGTTTTTTTTAAGTAGCTTTTTAATTGTAATTTTCTTTTAAGTAATATTTTAAGCCTTATTGTAATTTTTCAAGTTTCATTAATGAATCACTCTTTTATATAATAAAAGTTGAATCTCTTTATTGTGTTCTTTGTTTTACTAAAATTCACCTTGTGTAACAAAATGGTTAAATAAGCTTTGTTTTATTCAAATAAGTTCTTAAGCTACTCATAAGCTGTTCATTTATTCAACTAAGCTGTAATAAGCTTAGTTGAGCTTTTAAGACACAAATTCTCCCTCACATGTGACCACACTACAAAAGCTTAAAACTTGGAATGATGGAGTACCAAACCTTGAAAGGGTCCATGGATCTTACTGGCTTATTCTAAATAAGCCAGAGCTTGTAGACATAAGCTCTTTTTGAGCAATAGTCCCTATTAAGCTGGGATACAAGTTCTATTTCATTTACTTCTCTGTCTTTAATAATTTAGGATAAATCTACTTGTTAGCCTATTATTGCTTAATCTGCTTAATATAGTTCTCTTATGCTTATTATAGTTGTCTTATGTTCTTAGTGCTTGATAATTACTTAATCTGTCATAAAAACAGTGAAAAAATCCAAAAACATAGAATAGTTAGTAGCTTATTTTTCTAGCTTATTTGTCTGCTTAGATATGCTTATTAGATTTGTTAAATGCTCATTAATATCCTTGTATCATGATAATTACCGAACATTAATAAGCTCAAATGGATTTTATAAGTTAAGGGGGTTTTGGCAAATACAGTTACTAACCACAAGTTAGTTATGCAATTGGCCATTTGGTTCTTTGCTTTTTATTTTAATCCTCTTCAATTATCTGTTAGACAAGTATTTTTTTAAGCTATATTAGTTTTCAAGAACAAGTTTTCATTAGTAGATTTAACATAAGTCTTAATCTGTCAAGTGTCACTTGGATTATAAGCTTGAGTAGATTCTAGTGATTGTCTAAAGCCTCCTTTGTTCTTTATTTGTTGTCTCAAAAGTGTAGGAATCTGAGTCTTTGCCCTGCATTTTGTCTAAGTTAGATTTGAGTGTTTTCTATGCAAACTGCACCAGCAGTTTAAAAAGACAAATAATTGTTTTCATGATTAATTTTTAGATGGTTAATTTGGTTTGTAGGTTTTGATATTTGGATTATAAATAGATTAGGGGTAGTAGTTAATCTGTTTCATAATTGTTTTTAATATAAAGCTCTTTAGATTATCTGTTTTTGCTCTTAAAAAGAGCAATTCTTCTTTTAATTTTCAAAAAGCAAAGTCATTGAATACTGACTTATGCTGTCTGTTTTCACAAGCTCTTCTCAATAAGTTCTTGTTGTTAAAAGTTCTTTTCAAAAGTTTTTTTCTAGTAGCCCTTAGGTCTAAGTTCAAATAGGCAGAAGCTAGATTTTCTTAAGTGTCCATTTGCATTCTAGAAATTAAGCCCAAAGTTGCCTCTTTGGCGTGATATGGTAGTAATTTATTAATTAATTGCTAATTAGTGTTTTTTCTTCTTAATTGCTTATGTAATCTGTGCTTTATCTCTTTTCAAATCAGCTATAAAAAGTTTAATTAAGTATAAAAGTAGCTTATTTAAGTCTTATTTAATAGGCTAATTTCAAGTTTTCCAAGTCCATAAGTTTTTATATAAAAGCTAAAAAGAAAGTTTTAGTATATTTCCTGTCTTTATAAGCATGATTTTTAGCTTATATATGGGAAGTTCATAAAAAGTTTCTTTTATTAAATCTTATTTTCCCCAGCCTTTTCTACAAGTTTGTTTTTAAGAACTTTCTAAAAAAAAAAATAATATATAGCAAGGCATGGTACTCCACCCACGATCTTGCCTTCTACACACACATATACTAACCATTGCTATAACATTATCATTACCGTCAACATCTTTGTTATTGTTTCTTTTTCCAATAACCCTTTTTATCCCTGTACCTTCCTTTTACTATAAATAAGTCGTTGCTTAATTTAGTTGTTTCCTAGCTTATTAGATAAGCTGAGCTCATGCTTTTATTTTTCTTAAATTCCTTGCATCATTTAGTACTTTTAGTGATTTTTTCTAGGATTTTTCTCATTAATAGTTTAATTTTTAATCATTTTATTAGTTTAAATCTTTAAAAAAATAATTTCATAAAAAATAATAAAAATAATCAAAAAAATAGAATTTTTTTTAGAAAATTTTTCTTTTTATCATATAGTTTCTAGGAAAATTAATTTTGTTTCCGTAGGGTTAAAATTGCAAAATTTCAATTTTTAAAGAACGGGATTCGTTCCCGTTCATATTTTTAGTGTTTTCAAGCCCGTATCAACTCCGTTTTTGTTCTAGTTTCCTTTAAACTTACCTTCTTTATCATAGTAGTATATTAAAAGTAACAAATTCATGTTAATTAATTTTTGGAGATTAGGTTTTTAATCACCATTTTAAAAGTGTTCCCGTCTTGCGTTTTTAGTTAAGGTTTAATTTTTCCCGTTATTAAAGTTAGGTTTAATTGTCCTTTAATTTGCTCACTTTTAGAATTTTAAAAAAAATCATCTCTGAACCAATTCAAATCATTGGCCAAATAACAAACGTGTCCTCAAATTTCATCTAATGTGATCTTTTGAGGATTAGCGACCGGGTATATCACTTACCCGGTAAATATACGTATATATTATATATAATTGAGAATTTTCTAACACCGAACTTTGTCCTCAAGGGTAGCTTGGTAATTTTCTATACTTATATCATTATACTGTTATTTATAAATATTACAATCAATTTTTGGCGCCGCTGCTCGGGATTTTGTGATTAAGATTCCTTCGTTATGAGTTGTTGATCGGATTGGAGAACCTTTATCGTCTTCGAAAGTTAAAGTCTTTTTAAGAAATCAAAAATATAAAAAAATAATCAAAGTAAAAAAAATATTTTCATTTCCTTTTTAGTATAAGTAAAGTTTAAAAACAAAAAGACAAAATTTATGCTCTTCTTTCCATTTTCCGATTCTGTCTTGTTAATTTGTGAATATAAAAAAAAATTACAAAGCTGGTAAAAAAGAACACCAAACAATAATAACCTTCATTGAGGTATTATCCATCCATAAGTTCTGAACCAAAGATTAATTTTTTACCATTTGTGTCACATACGAAAAAGGCCCCATACATTTGTAAACTTTAATTTACTTAAGAGCAGTTGACCCTATAATTTGTTGATTTATTTTCGTTAAACAAAAATATTTCCTTTTCTCGTTTCTTTTCTCCTTTCAGTTTTTTATTTATGCATACGCTAATAATGGAAGTTGAATAATATTCTTACATACTAAAATTCCTATTATCCAAATAATTCAAATGTCACCATTCCAAGACGGACGAAACAAAAAGACGTGCTCCAAACTTATCGAAAGACCGAGCTTCCGTACTATCGTTGCACCAATGGCGGAATATTCAAATGGCAGAGCTACTCCGAGCCACCCACCGGCAGGGTTAGTAGAAGCTATTTGTATTACCAGAAAATTAAATGCGGTCATTTTGAACAAGACGAATTAGCTTCATTTGGGTTTCAAGTGAACCCGTTTCAAAATACTTCGTGATAGAGATAATCCAGCATGCTCTTATTATAGTTTTACGCAAAAGGACGAATTAACCGTCTGACTTTACGATTAATGAATGTGCCTAACCGATGTTATTAAGAAATGATGTTTGCCATAATTCGCTCGAGGGAGCCAGTGTGGTTGTAGGGGTTTGTGGCAAGTGGTGGTAAGGAAGTAAAAAAAGAGGCTAAAACTTTACGAGATAAGAACCACCAAATTCGATCATGACTGGGAGGATCTCGTTACTAAAATTTGTGAATCAATTTTTTTCTCTCCTCGAAAACCACTCACTTAAAGAATGAAATTTCTCGTTTTACATAAAAATTTGAGGAGACTTTTAGTGTAGGCATGGAACGATTTTAAGGAGTTGCTTAGAATTTGTCCACATCACAGGAGTTACTGAGTTAACTCAAGTTTGATACCTTTTACAACGGTTTTAAACGAGAAATAACAAGACCCCATAAATGCCCGCGGGCGGGTAGAAATCTTTTGAGTAAAACGACTATAGAGTGGCTTTTAAAACAAAATTGAGATAAAACAAAGTTCAATATTCACGAATAGATCAAAAAGCTTTCTAGGAGGAATCTACTTCTAAGTAAAGTGGGATGAGAGAATTTATAAAGCTTTCAGAACAACTTTCGACCTTAGTCAGATTGTTTCTAAAAGAAAGTTGTCACTCCCGCTCCAGTTAAAGCGGTTGAGGAAACTTGCGTTACTTGTGGTGGTGCCCATTCTTGGTATAATTGTCCGGCTACCGATAACAATCAGGCTAGTGTTTGTGCGACTACGGGTACTTACAATCAAGTTAACCCTCCAAACCGTGTTAGTAATCAAATGGCACCACCAGGTTTTGCTCCGGTGCAAAACAATGGTCAAAATAGGTTTAATCAGAATCAAGTTCAAGGGAATAATTTTAATCGGGGAAATAATTTTCATGGAAATCAAGGTTTTCAAGCTCAAAATAATCATGCTCCAAATTTTCAAAACCAAGGATTTCAAAACCAACCTTTTCAAGTGCCTAATAATCAAGTTCAACAAGAGATTTCAAATGATTTTTCAAGTTACAAGAGGAATAATGATCAGATGTTGAGGAACATGCAAAATCAAATCAACTCGTTGAAATGAGACCTTAAGAATGAAATTCAAAACACGATAAAATCTCAACAAGCCGTCATGATGAATCAACAAACCGCTTTTCAAAATAATTTGCAAAACATGATTTGTGGATTGTTTCAAAACCAAGCCTCAACTTCGGGTACTCTTCCGAGTAATACCATTCCAAACCCGAAAGGTGAGATGAAAGCGATCACTACTCGAAGTGGTGTTGCTTACGAGGGACCCTCAATTCCTACTAATCCTTCTCCTAAAAAGGTAGTGGAACGAGAAACCGAGGAGACAACGGATAAAGAGCAAACAAATTTCCAAGGAAGTACCGCTCAAATCCCACCTCCGGTTATCCCCATTTCTATTCCAGAACCCGATGTTCCAAAGAGTTTGCCTAAAACCACTCCCATTCTTGAATCCGATGTTTCAAAGAATTTACCTAAGCTAAATATTCCATATCCTTCACGTCGTGATGATCAAAAGTCCCATGACAAAGCTTCAAATCAAATGGAGAAGATCTTCCAAATCTTTCAAGATTTGCGCTTCGATATTAGTTTCGTGGATGCTTTACTTTTGATGCCAAGATTTGCTCCTACGATTAAGAGTTTGCTCATGAATAAGGAAAAGTTGCTTGAGTTAGCTAAGATACCGTTGAACGAGAATTGCTCGGAGATGCTCCTCAAAAAGCTTCCCGAAAAGCTTGGAGATCCTGGCTATTTTCTTATTCCATGCAATTTCCTGGGAATGGATGTATGTCACGCCTTGGCCAATCTTGGCGCAAGCATAAATCTTATGCCCCTTTCTATTTGGAAAAAGCTTTCTTTACCTGATCTTACACCAACTCGGATGACTTTAGAGTTAGCAGACCGATCGATTACTTATCCTAAAGGACTCGCCGAAGACGTTTTTGTCAAAGTTGGGAAATTTCATTTTCCTACCGACTTTGTTGTTGTCGATTTCGAAGACGATCCTCGAGTACCTCTCATACTTGGGAGATCATTTTTGAGGGCCGGTCGTGCTTTAATTGATGTTTATGGAGAAGAAATAACCCTTCGGGTTGATAACGAAGCTGTCACTTTTAATCTAGATCAAACCACGAGATATTCCTCTACAAATGACAAATCGGTAAACCGAATTGACATCATTGATGCAGTTTGTGAGGAGTATGCTCCAGAATTGCTAGGATTTTCTAATTCTTCGGGTGGCAATCCTACCCTGACGTCTGAGCCGTTTACTTCCGAATTCATTTTGGAAGAAATCGAAACTTATCTTAAGGACAATTCAATTTCACTGGAAATTGATTACGCCGATTGCGATCCAGAGGAAGATATTTGTTTGATC
>BQNB010150009.1:0-16095 GCA_026074375.1 Tanacetum coccineum
ATGTTTGCTAGACATTTCATTTGGGTAGAATTTAATAAGACTTTGAGTATTGGGTATAAAAGTGGGTATTTGTTGAAGCGTATGATAATTTTTACGGTTCCGGGAATACCTAATTGTCATTTATCGCGAAACGTAAACGCTTTTGCGTATCTGATAAAGTAACTTGTGAAATGTTAATAATTATTCTCAAAATAATTACTTAACCCTTGTTTGACGTAAAAAATAATTTGCTTGATGCCCATTTATGTTAACTGATCATTTTTAGCTTACGCGATTTAACTTAACGATTTTGATTAAAAACAAACGCGTACAATACTAAAAATAAATAGTGACATTATCAACGTTGTACATTGTCCTAAAACACGGGGTGTTATATTGGGCCGAACACATAGGCTTAAGCCTGACACTAAGGCCTAATTAGCTTAAATGAATTCCTGTAAACTACGTTTTCATATACAAGGCTCGGGAATATATAATGACCATTGATGTGTCGTCGTGTAGGTGTTATTTTATGTATCAAGTTTTAAATTTATATTTTGCCGACTATACCTAAAAACAACACTCTAACGGGCAGTGTACCCGGTCAAGCTGTAGCTTCGTTGGTAAGTAGGGTGTTGATCACTAAGAGCGAGACATAATCTCTCAATTTATTAATACTTTAGTTTTCTAATATAAGTTAGTCTAATCTAAGTTAAACCTATGTTAATCCTAAGTCTAATAGATAAGGGGGGGTTTCAGTCTGGGAGACTGGCACGTGTTTGGTGGTTACTAAAATCAATTCAAAACATGAAAACACATACAAGCAAATTAACATAAGATAAAAGAGCGGTCGACCCAAATATAAGGAAACTGTATTAGCCATTATTAATCCAAAGAGCGGTCGACAAATATAAAGTCTTGAAACTGTACATCTATGGCCACTTATAAGATCCATTGACATCACGATGTTGGATGTTATAGTATTATGTAAGTAGCACATCTATCTTAACTCACGCGAGCGCATATTATTTCTTAAGACTTAGGCGTACTTCTTTCTAAGACTCTCTACACGATAAAATTTCTGTCTCTAATATACGCAACCATAAAGCATCCTATTTGCTGATTATAATCTATCTTAGGGATTAAAGCAATGGTGATCTTGTTAACCCCTAGCTCATAGAGACTTTACCCACTTACTTCTTAATGGCTCTTTATATACTAGTAGTCCACTGTCCGAGTCATTACCAATAAATTAAGAACATACTCATTCATCCCAAGGGTCACCTATCGGTCCAACTAAGCTCACTAATCTAATGGCGAAGATAGGTCAATATTTGTAATCCTATGATTCTAGATATATAAATTACAATATGGAAAGTTATCCTAAACTCTTAGCCTACGTCCACACAACACCGAAGTTGCAGCGCATTAAATATGTAGGATTAGACCCAGTTGAATGATAGGTCACATACTTATGCATGTAAACAAGTATGTTGATAAACATAAACAAGCAATCAACGATAAATTAAGAAATCGAGATAAACAAACCAAACATTCATATCTTTATAATAACGGCTAATACCCAAAGGTATTAGCCTTCAGACGTCATAATTGATACAAGGTAAACTAACCGAGTTAACGAATGATACCAAAAACTGAATGATTACAAGAGTATATAGAATTACACGTTGTCTCCTATGGAATTGATAGCTTTGCTCGACCTCTTCTACTCCTCTTCTCTTCTAAAAATCATCTTTTGTGGTTTAGGTATCGAGAATATGATTTAGCACACTTAAAACTTATTTTTAAGTTTACTATTTATAGAGTCTAGAAGTCGGCTCGATACGGCGTATCCAAGGTCTTGGATACAGCGTATTAGGGGTTTCTTGGAGTAGGGACCACGTTCTATATCTTACAGAATCTTTACATTCCATATCTTAAATACGGCGTATTGGATTCTTCAGGATACGGCGTATTGAATCTTCATTCTTCATGGTCTTCAGTGAAGTGTAGGCACAGATACGCCGTATCTTCCTTGATGGATACGGCGTATTGGATCTTCAAAATCAGCAATCTGTATATTTCCTCATTTAATCTCCAGAATGCATGCCTTTTTGCTAACTTTCACCAAGTACTCATTTATTACTGCAAATCTCAAATATAAACGATTAAGTATCAATTCTTTGTAATAATTATACAAAATGGGTTAATTACATGGGATAAATGATGCTATAAAATAGACTTTATTTGATGTCATCAAATATCCCCCTAAAAACTTGATGTGTCGTCGTGTAGGTTTTATTTTATGTATCAAGTTTTAAATTTATATTTTACCGACTATACCTAAAAACAACACTCTAACGGGCAGTGTATCCGGTCAAGATGTAGCTTCGTTGGTAAGTAAGGTTTCCATCACTAAGAGCGAGACTAAATCTCTTAATTTATTAATACTTTGGTTTTCTAATCTAAGTTTGTTGGGATTCAGAAGTCTCTACAACTTAGTACTGCTAGTGAAGACTTAGTACTGCTAGTGAAGACTTAGTACTGCTAGTGAAGACTTAGTACTGCTAGTGAAGATTTAGTGCTGCTAAAAAAGATTGAAGAAAATAGACTAAGTTATTAGTACTGTTAGTGTTAGTATAGTTAGTACTGCCAGTACATTGTTAGTACTGCCAGTATAGTTAGTATTGTTAGCAGTAAGTTAGTACTGGTAGCATATAATAGTTAGTACTGTTAGGAGATAAGCATGAGTTATAATAGGAATAGATATGCATTATCTCTTCACACATTTTGTAAGACCATTAGGGTTTTTCCTTGGTGTATAAAAGGAACCCAACGGCTCTAGTTTGATATACCAGTTTCATAAACATTCATAGTTAGTAGTCTGTAACCTAGCAGATTAATAGTAATCAAAGTTCTATTTTATCCATTGTTCTTCTTAGCAGTATAAGTTAGTTTCCGCATAACTTATATTGTTCATAGTCATTGTTTCTCTTATAGTTAGTTTGGATCTATCCAGATTGGCTACCACCCTTAACATGCTAGAAAGATCTATTCAGATTGGGATCCACAAGTGGTATCAGAGCTTGTAGAGAAACTCTGAGTAAGAAGAACTAAAAATACATTAGTTATAAACCTTTACCTTTCAGATCTATTCAATGGCAGGATTAGATGATGAAAATCCACCACCACCACCTCCACCACCACAACCACAACCAACACCAATACAATAAGCCCTCCACATACTGTCTACAATTAAACTCCTTATTCTAAATAAAGGTGAGTATGACATATAGGCCATGAAAATGGAACATTACTTGGGGCATACAGACTATCCTATATAGGAAGTCATACAAAAAGGAAATAGTCATGTACAAGTCACAATAGATACAAATGGACAAATAAGGGTTTTGCCTCCTAAAATTGCTGAAGAGATTTTGGCTAGAGAAAGAGAAAGAAAAGCAAGGACTACCTTGCTCATGTCTATACCAGAAGACCATTTAGCTAAATTTCACAAAATGACTGATGCTAAAGAGAGTTGGGAAGCTATCAAATCCAAATTTGGTGCCAATGATGAATCTAAGAAGATGTAGAAATATAATCTCAAACAACAATTTGAAAGCTTTTATGTATCTAACTCAGAGGGATTGTACAAAGGCTATGACATGTTTCAAAAACTTCTGAGTCAACTTGAGATTCATGGTGCAGGTGTCTCCACTGAAGATGCAAACTAGAAGTTTCTTAGATCTCTACCTGCTTCCTGGTCCCAAGTATCCTTGATAATGAGGAACAAGCCAAGAGTAGATACTCTTAGCTTTGATGATCTATACAACAATCTTAGAGTCTTTAAGTCTGATGTTAAAGGCTCTACTGCATCATCTTCTAGCACACAAAATGTTGCTTTTGTTTCTTCTGAAAGCATTAACAGTACTAATGATGTTAGTACTGCTTATGGTGTTTCTACTTCTTCTGGCTATAACTCACAAAGGGAAAACTCTTCATCGTACACTGATGAACTCATGTGCTCATTCTTTGCTAATCAATCTAGTGGTCCACAATTGGATCATGAGGATCTGGAACAGCTTGATGAAGTTGATTTAGAAGAAATGGATTTAAAATGGCAAGTGGCTATGATTTCCAAGAGATTGAAGAAGTTTTACAAAAAGACTAAAAGAAAGTTGTAGTTTAATGCCAAGGAACCAATTGGCTTTGACAAAACCAAAGTCGAGTGCTTTAATTGTCACAAGACATGGCATTTTGTTAGAGAGTACAGATCAAAAGGGAATCATGATGTCAGGAGGAGAGAAGTAAGGAACAATAGATACAAAGCAAAAGATAATGAGAGGAGATCTGGAAAACAAGAGGAACTTAATGATTGGACTGGTCATGTAAAAGATGAGCAAGAGAATTTTGCTTTGATTGCATACAGCAATTCAGGCTCAGATACTAAGGTAACATCTTGTTCAAAAGTATGTAAAGAATCATATGCTAAACTTAAAAAATTATATGATGAACAGAGAGACCAACTTGGTGATGCAAGTATAGAAATAAAAGCCTATACACTAGCCTTAAAAAAGGTAGAAGCTCAATTAGTTACTCATCAGCAAAATCAGCTTTGGTATGAGGAAAAGATTAAATTTATGAAAATTGATTTAGATGAAAAAACTAATGTGCTCACATATCATAAGAAACTATTAGCACAAGATGTAAAAGAAAAAGAAGAATTGTTAACTAAATTAGAAAAATGGCAAAATTCTTCTAAAGGTCTTAATATACTGCTAGCTAGTCAGATGAGTGCTAAGGACAAATCTGGGCTTGGGTATGGAAATCACATACATGAAGGTGTTTTAAGTTATGAAAATGAAGTTTTTGGAAGTGTATTTGACAGTAGGTCTAGTGTTGTAGAAGATAGTCCTGTGAATGATAGATTTGCACAAGTTGAAGGAATGCATGTAGTTCCTCCTCCAATGACAGGAAACTACATGCCTCCTAAATCTAATTTTGGAATAGATAAGTCACAATTTACTTATGGTCCAAAATAGTCTAAAACTAGTGAATCTGATGCTAAGACCAGTGATTTTAACTCTTATGAATCCAATTCAAGTAAAGAAACACTTGAATCTGTACCTGAACCAGTTGTTAATGAACCCAAAGTAGTTAGTCAACCTAAAGTTTGGACTAATGCTCCCAACATTGAGGAGTATAAGTCAGATAGTGATGATGAATATGTGATTAGATCTTCAAATAAATAGGAAACACCTAGTTTTTCTTTTGTTAATACTGTTAAGCATGTAAAAACTCCTAGGAAAACTGTTAAAAATCAAAACACATATAGTCAAAGTCCTAAAATTGACAAAAGAGACCGGAATGGTTTAATGTCCAAAAGACTGGGTTTGGGATATGGGTTTACTAGAACGGCATGTTTTGTTTGTGGCAGTTTTGGTCATCTTATTAGAGATTGTGATTTCCATGAGAAAAGAATGGCTAAACAGGTTGAATTGAACAAAAAGCAGGGCAAGGGTACTAGTCAAGGGGAGAATAGACCAATGTGGAACAATGTACAAAGATTGAATCATCAAAACAAATTTGTTCCAACAGTAGTACTAACTAAAACTGGCAGATTTCCAGTTAATACTGCTAGACAAAATTTTACTAGTCAAGCAGCATCAACTAGTACTGCTAGGAAAGTTAATACTGCTAGACAAAATTTTACTAGTCAAGCAACATCAACTAGTACTGCTAGGAAAGTTAATACTGTTAGACCCATTGCGAATAAAACCAGACCAAGAAATAACTGTTATAAGTCTCATTCACCAATTAGAAGGCCATTTTATAAAACAACAACACCAAGAACTAATTTTTCAAATCACAAAGTTTATACTACTAGAGACAAAGCAGTTAGTGCTGTTAGGGGAAAAGGGAAAACTGTTGTTAAGACCTCAGCAGGTTCTAATTGGAGGCCCAAAAAGTATTATTGGAATAAATTCTCCAAATACAATAGTGGATCAAACTCTATAAAATGTGTTAATTTTGAAGATCCACTAGGCAGACCTAAGTCAAAGATGGCTTAGGCCCAAGAGATACTAACTTTTCTTATTTGATGTGTAAGATAATCCACAAAAGGCTTTAAAGAATAAAGGAATTGGTTATAGTGGATGTTCCAGGCACATGATTGGTAACAAGGCCTACCTTGCTGAATATCAAGACTATAATGGCGGCCTTGTTGCATTTGGAGGTAGTAAAGGTTATATAACTGGTAAAGGAAAAATAAGAATTGGAAAGTTAGATTTTAAGAATGTGTGCTTTGTGAAAGAACTACAGCATTTCAATCTCTTCTTTATCTTACAAATGTGTGACAAAAAGAACAAGGTTCTTTTTACAAACACTAAATATCTTGTGTTGTCTCCTGAATTTAAGTTACCTGATGAAAATCAAGTATTACTTAAAATCCCTAGACAAAACAATATGCACAGTTTCAACATAGAGAACATTATTCCTTCTGGAGGTTTAGCTTGTTTGATTGCAAAGGCCATAATTGATGAATCTAACAAATGGCATAGGAGGTTAGGTCATGTAAACTTTAAAAACTTAAACAAACTGGTAATGGGAAACCTTGTAAGATGTTTACCTTCAAAGATTTTTCAAAATGACCACACCTGTGTTCCTTGTCAGAAAGGAAAGCAACATAAGGCCTCCTGTAAGGCCAAAGTAGTGAGCTCTATTAGTCAACCCTTACAGCTTTTACATATGGACTTATTTGGACCCGCATCTGTAAGAAGTATAAACCATAAGACTTATTCCTGGTTATCACTGATGATTTTAGTAGGTTTAGTTGGGTGTTCTTTTTAAGAACTAAGGATGAAACTAGTAGAATCCTTAAGGATTTTATAAGACAAATTAAGAACCAATTAAATAAAAAGGTTTAAACTATTAGATGTGATAATGGTACAAAATTCAAGAATAGGGATATGATTGAATTATGTGGGTCAAAAGGGATCAAGAGGGAATACAGTAATGCCAGAACTCTACAACAAAATGGAGTTGCTGGAGGAAGAACAAGACTCTAATTGAGGCTGCTAGAACAATGCTAGCAGATTCATTTTTACCTAACACTTTTTGGGCTAAAGCAGTTAGTACTGCTTGTTATGTTCTTAATAGGATATTAGTGACCAAACCTCAAAATAAGACACCTTATGAACTTATAACTGGTAAAATACCAATCATAAGCTATATAAGACCTTTTGGGTGCCATGTAACCATCTTAAATACCATTGACCACCTGGGCAAGTTTGAAGAAAAGTCTGATGAAGGGTTTTTAGTTGGATATTCTCTAAATAGCAAGGCTTTTAGGGTATACAATTTAGAAACCAAGAGAGTTGAAGAAAACCAGCATATAACCTTTCTAGAGAATAAACCTAATATTGCAAGGAAAGGACCTAATTGGCTGTTTGATCTTGATTATTTAAGTGATTGAATGAACTATCAGCCTGTTACTGCAGAGAATAAAGCTAACAAAACTACAAGTCCAAAAGAAACTAATCATAGTGCAGGTACACAAGAAAATATTAATACAAATTATTCTTAAAAGGAAGCTGAACCTGCTCAAGAATACTATGTACTACCATTATGGTCTTCTTATACTTCAACTGTCAAGAGCTCAGAAACAAAGAATGGAGGTGAAAAGCCCAAGAAGGATACTAATTTAAAGTCCAATGAGAAACCAGTTGATAAGGAAGAACAAGCCTTTCTGGGGGAACTTGAAAGGCTTAAGAGACAAGAAAAGGATACTGATGATGCAGCTGAAGCTCTAAGAAAGGAGTTTTCTCAAAATACTGAGGATTTGCTTCTTCAAGCAACGGCTGATAGAGCTACCAGTACTAAAATAGTTAATACTGTTAACACACCAGTTAATACTGCTAGCTCTACTAGAATTTTTTGTGCTGGTGAAACATCCAACCCTGATACAACCAACTATGCTGATCAGGATGATTCTTAAATACCTGCTCTTGAGGATATTTATGACAATCTAAGTATTGGGAGTTTTACTAATGCATCTTATGATGATGAGGGTGCAGTGGCTGACTTTACAAATTTAGAAACCACTGTAAATGTTAGTCCTATTCCCACATCAAGGATACACTCCATTTATCCTACAACTTAAATTCTTGGAGATCCAACATCGGCAGTTCAGACTAGTAGCAAAGTGAACAAAAGTTTTAGAGCACATGCTTTTGTAAGCTATATCCAAAAGCAAAGAAGAAATAATCACAAGGATTTCCAACACTGCTTGTTTGCTTGTTTCCTTTCTCAGATTGAACCTAAGAAGATATCTGAAGCCCTTAAAGATAAAAGCTGGGTTGATGCTATGCAGGAAGAGCTGTTGCAGTTCAAGATTCAGAAGGTATGGATTCTTGTTGACTTACCTTTTGGGAAGAATGAAATAGGGACAAAATGGGTTTACATGAATAAGAAGGATGAAAGAGGTGTTGTAGTAAGAAATAAGGCAAGGTTGGTTGCCCAAGGACATAGACAAGAGGAAGGGATAGACTATGATGAGGTTTTTGCTCTTGTGGCTAGGATTAAAGTCATCAGAATCTTTTTGGCCTTTGCTTCTTATATGGGATTCATAGTTTATCAAATGGATGTAAAAAGTACCTTCTTGTATGGCAAAATTGATAAGGAGGTGTATGTGTCTCAACCTCCAGGTTTTGTAGATCCTAAGTACCCTAAAAAGGTCTACAAGGTTGTGAAAGCTTTGTATGGTTTACACCAAGCTCCCAGAGCTTGGTATGCTACTTTATCTACTTTCTTGGTGAAGAGTAGATACAGAAGAGGAACCATTGACAAGACTCTTTTCATCAAAAAGGACAAGAATGATATCATGTTGGTGCAAGTATATGTAGATGATATTATTTTTGGTTCTATAAAGAAGTCTTAGTGTGATGAGTTTGATAAATTGATAAAGAGAAAATTCTAAATGTATTCTATGGGAGAGCTCACCTTCTTTCTTAGATTACAGGTCAAGTAGAAAGAAGATGGTATTTTCATAAGTTAGGATAAGTATGTTGCAAAGATCCTGAAGAAATTTGATTTTGTTAGTGTGAAGATTGCCAGTACTCTAATTGAGACCTAGAAGCCATTGATCAAGGATGAAAAAGATGCTGATGTGGATGTACATCTTTATAGATCCATGATTAGCTCTTTAATATACTTGACTACTTCTAGGCCTGATATTATGTTTGTAGTCTATGCTTGCTCTAGGTTTTAGGTTACTCTAAAGACCTCACATCTTCATGTTGTGAAGAGGATCTTTAGGTACCTCAAAGGCAAACCTAAACTAGGCCTCTGATATCCTAAAGTGTCATCATTTGACTTGGAATCCTATTCTGATAGTGATTATGCTGGAGCAAATCTTGACAGGAAATCCACAACAGGAGGTTGTCAATTTCTTGGCAGGAGACTTATCTTATGGCAGTGCAAGAAGCAAACAATTATGGCTACTTCTACTACAGAGGCATAGTATGTTGATGCTGCATACTACTGTGGACAAGTATTGTAGATTCAAAATCAAATGTTAGACTATGGATTCAATTTTATAAACACAAAGATCTACATTGATAATGCAAGAACAATCTACATTGTAAAGAATCCAGTGTTTCACTCCAAAGCAAAGCATATTGAGATAAGGCACCACTTCATTAGGGATGCATATGAGAAAAAGCTTATCCAGGTGCTCAAGATTCATACTGATGATAATGTGGTTGATCTTTTAACCAAAGCTTTTAATGTTAGCAGATTCAATTTCTTAATTGTTAACATTGGAATGATCAACCATTAGCTGCATTAGTTTGGGGGAGGTAAGATAGAAGGAGTTTGTATCCAAACAGGGGAGGAAAAAGGCTAAACCAAGACCAACCTTAGATGTCTTTGATGATCTTGATGCTGATGGTTGGGATTACATGGAAACAAAAGATGTTGTAATAGAGGGGAGACAAAGTAATGAAACTGATGAAGAACTAGTTAGTATTGCTATACCTGAAACAGTTAGAACTGCTAGGCCAGATGTTAATACTGCTAGTCAAGAGAAACTCTTGAGAGGATGTTAGCTTTGAGATTGATTCTTGAGAGGATGTTGGCTTTGAGATTGATAGCTGAATCTAAAAGTGAAGCTGCTTTTGGTTTACTTGGATTCATTCAAAATCAAATTAATGAATCTGGAAGCTATGATGGAGGTGAGAAGAATCTTTAAGTGTTGGTTTTATAACCACACAACAAATGGTCATCAGTTCACCATGTCTAATAGACATCAAGAACTGGCTAGTCTAGAGCAAACGGATCCTGGTAAAGACTTCTCAAATCCGTTAATGGCTGATAGTTTGCCAAAAACTATATGGTTCTCAACTCACCATGCTTCACAGTAAAGAGTTAGATAGTCCAAAGCAATACGGCTCTTGGTAAAGACTTCTCAAATCCGTTGATAGTTGATAGTTTACTCAAAACTATATGGTTATCAATGCACCATGTTATTGCAATAAAGCATTGGATATTCTAGAGCAAACGGCTACTGGTAAAGAAACATCAAATCCGTTTATGGCTGGTAGTTTGCCAAAAACTATAAGGCCGTTGGTGTTGTTGTGTTACTGAGTTGCTGTGATGCTGAAAAGATGACAAAGACTGGAAGCTAATGAATGTTACAAGGTCACAAGAAAGTTCAAGTTCATCAAAGAATAGATTAATGAATATAAATGTGTTTGAATACATCCTCCTAGTGTTCAAGAAGCTTAATCTAAAGAAACATAAAGGTTAACTAGTGAACATCATGTTTAGAGGAGGATTGTTGGGTTTCAGAAGTCTCTACAACTTAGTACTGCTAGTGAAGACTTAGTACTGCTAGTGAAGACTTAGTACTACTAGTAAAGATTTAGTGCTGCTGATAAAGATTGAAGAAAACAAACTAAGTTATTAGTACTGTTAGTGTTAGTATAGTTAGTACTGCCAGTACATTGTTAGTACTGCCAGTATAGTTAGTACTGTTAGTAGTAAGTTAGTACTGCTAGCATATAATAGTTAGTACTGTTAGGAGATAAGCATGAGTTATAATAGGAATAGATATGCATTATCTCTTCATACGTTTTATAAGCCCATTAGGGTTTTTCCTTGGTGTATAAAAGGAACCCTACGGCTCTAGTTTGAGATACAAGTTTCATAAACATTCATAGTTAGTAGTATGTAACCTAGCAGATTATTAGTAATCAAAGTTCTATTTTATTCATTGTTCTTCTTAGCAGTATAAGTTAGTTTCTGCATAACTTATATTGTTCATAGTCATTGTTTCTCTTGTAGTTAGTTTGGATCTATCCAGATTGGCTTCCACTCTTAACAGGCTAGAAAGAACTATTTAGATTATGATCTACAAAGTTAGTCTAATCTAAGTTAAACCTATGCTAAACCTATGTTAATCCTAAATCTAATTGATAAGGGGGGTTTTCAGTCTGAGAGACTGGCACGGGTTTGGTGGTGACTAAAATTAATTCAAAATACGAAAACACACGCAAGCAAATTAACAGAAGATAAAAGAGTGGTCGAGCCAAACATAAGGAAACTATATTAGCCATTATTAATCTGATTAGAACGTTGGTTTGTTTATTAAGTGCAATGATTTCTTATCTCGAGGCAGCATATCATTCTTAAGACTTAGGCGTTACTTCTTCATAAGACCTAGACACGATAATTCTATCACAATTATATGTATCCGCATAAAGCATCCTATTTGCTGATTATAATCTATCTGATGGATTAAAGCAATGGTAATCTTGTTAAACCTTAGCTTATAGAGACTTTACCCACTTACTGCTTGATGGCTCTTTATATACTAGTAGTCTACTGTCCGAGTCTTTACCAATAAATTAAGAACGTACTCGTTGATCCCAAAGGTCACCTGCCGGTCCAACTAAGTTCACTAATCTAAAGGCGAAGATAGGTCAATATTTGTGATCCTATGATTCTAGATATATAAATTACAATATGGAGAGTTATCCCAGACTCTTAGCCTACCCCCACACAACACCGAAGTTGTAGCATATTAAATATGTAGGACTAGACCCAGTTGAATGATAGGTCGCATACTTAAGCACGTAAACAAGTATGTTGATAAACATAAACAAGCAATCAATGATAAATTAAGAAATTAAGATAAACAAACCAAACATTTATATCTTTATAATAACGGCTAATACCCGAAGGTATTAGCCTTCAAACGTCATAATTGATACAAGAGTAATAATTTAGCCAAGGTAAACTAACCGAGTTAATGAATGATACCAAAAACTAAACGATTACAAGAGTGTATAGAATTACATGTTGTGTCCTATGGAATTAATAGCTTTGCTCGACCTCTTCTGCTCCTCTTCTCTTCTGAAAATCAACTTTTGTGGTTTAGGTATCGAGAATATTATTTAGCATACTTAAAACTTGTTTTTGAGTTTTCTATTTATAAAGTCTGGAAGTCGGCTCGATATGGCGTATCTAACGTCTTGGATACGGCATATTGGGGGGTTGCTTGGAGTAGGGACCACGTTCTATATCTTCTATAATCTTTACATTCCATATCTTAAATACGATGTATTGAATTCTTCAGGATATGGCGTATTGAATCTTCAATCTTTGTGGTCTTCAGTGAAGTGTAGGCACAGATACGCCGTATCTTCATTGATGGATACAGCGTATTGGATCTTCAGAATTAGCAATCTGCATATTTCCTCGTTTAATCTCCAGAATGCGTGCCTTTTTGCTAACTTTCACCAAGTACTCCCTTATTACTGTAAATCTCAAATATAAACGATTAAGTATCAATTCTTTGAAATAATTTTACAAAATGGGTTAATTACATGGGATAAATGATGCTATAAAATAGACGTTATTTGATGTCATCAAATATCCCCTCACTTGAATCCTACTTGTCCTCAAGTAGCCTTTAGAAGTTTATAAAAATGTATCCCTAAGGATTTTTCCATTTAAGCATTCATTTGATCTCTTACAAGTACACAACCAATGTAACCTTTGCCCCTTTTATGTTTTGAATATTTCATTTATGGTCCTTTGACTATTTGGCGTTTGCTGATTTATTCAGATTATGTACCGTGTTGACGGTGAAGATTTTATGTGATTTGAGCTAATTTATGGTTTATTGTGATTAATGATCATTTTTGGAAGATATTATAATGTTGTTTGTATTCTGGGTGGTTTGACCTGTGAATTTTGAGAAATGTCGTAAATCAAGTCCGAACACGTCTGCTAATGTCCAAATGAGTTTTTAAGGGTTTAAAGTGAAAATATGTCAAGTAAATACTCTAAGTTATTGGAAAAGTATTTTTAAAGTGAATAAAAACGTTAAGTAACGTTGGGGAGTATTTTACGGTTGAGTTTTATGAGCTTTTAAGGAATCCTGACACGAAAAGAAAGACCCGACACCCCTAGGATGCCAAAGTCGATTCAAAACAAGGGGGCAAGGAAGCATGATTTTAGCACCTTTGTCTAAACCTTGTACACATATATTCTCTTTTACCACTAACATTTCATTCATTGTCATTTCTCATTTCAAAAATAAAACACACACATAAGTATGTGTGTGTGCGTCGAACCAAAGCCACTAACAAAACCATCATATATTTTCCAACTTTGATCAAGAAAGTGTTATTTCGGGTTGATACAAGTATTCGGGTATTCATTTAAACAACGTTTGGATTATCCAGTTCGTGTCAAAATCTACACTTTTGAAGATTTTTGTGTAGGTTTTCAAATTTAAATTTTGTTTGTCCTTTTGGGTTTATATTGATGCATAGATGTTAGTTGTACAAGTTGATCGTTGTAAAAATCGATTTTTGAAAACAAAATGAATAAAAAGGGCACATTTGGTTGCGTCGAATATTAAAGGAAACCATGAGGTTTTTGTAGTTTTGATATTGTGGTCGTGATGGTTGAAAAACATATGTTGCTAAATAACTTATTTTGCTTTATATCTTGTATAGCTTATTTTTAAGCACTATTTTGGCTTAGATAGGCTTATGAGCCCACGGCTCAAGTGGTAAAACACAAGGTTTGTGTTTTTGATTATTTACTTTATGTTGCGTATGTCCGTGGAATATATTTAAGGCTTACAATGTTAACCGAATGTATATTGTAGCTTATTAAGCTTATTTTGAAACTTATGGTTTAGATTTCGAGCTTATGGGCTCACGGCCCAATAAGCTATGCCATAAGCTGCGGCTTATTGGCTAGCTTATTATGGTCTGGCTTATTTTATACTTAGTAATATGAGCTTGTATACGCTAACGGACTTAGAAATTGGGCTTAAAAACGTATTTTGGACATATAAATTTCTTATTGGATCCTTATTGGGCCTAAAAGCCCAATAAGCGTTAATTAGCCGTTTAAGAGTTTTGTCGGACTTTTGGAAGTTGAAATGAGTTTATAAAGCGATTTTTAGTGTTATTGTGAGAAATTCTTCGAAAAAGGTGTTGGATTGTGATTTTAGATATTTGGTCGAAAAGTGTCGGAAAGTAGAAAAATATTGAATTTAAGGTTTAAAAACCTTGGAAAACGTCTTATAAACGTACGGGTCATGTTGAAATTTTGTAAGAAGTTTATACTTAGAAATTTTATTTAAAAACATGATTTTTTGAATTAAATAATAAAATATTATTTTATTATTTTATTTTATTTTCACTAAAAGGCAAAAAATATAATTTTCCCGAAACTTCTTGGAAGTATTTACGATGATTAAACGTTTCATTTTCAATCCCTTTGTAATTATTTTAAGGTATTCGGGGGTACCGAATGGACGTATCGAAATGTATTTATAATTATATATTATAAATATTTATTTATACTACCTATCTATTTACTCTAAATAGTATAAGTATATGTCGTAGAGTTGTACAACGCATCTAAACTCTATGCATCAAATGTGAAAAATGATTTTGGAAGTGATTAATAAAATAGGGCATTAACTGGATTAGGTCGTGTCTGAACGTCGTTGCAATTGCTGTGTGATAAGTGAGACTGCTGCTTGACACCTTTGAGGTGAGTTCTCGTAACCCCACTTTTTATTGGTTTTCCATTAGGGTAAAATGATACTCAAATATGTTTTTGAACGTTTTAATATATGTGCGAAATGTGTTTTGTTTTAGGAAAAGATATGTGCTTATAACTTCTATGTAAATATATATGATTATTGTACCTACATACATTGCGATGTATGGCATGGGTTCGTACATGTATGTCCTGAGTTGGCATGGCAAGGTTCTGTGTGGAAATACCTAATATAGTGCTCCAGTTGGTAGGCCTTTAGGTGGGGGAGTTGCGACTCCATATTATGGTGATTTGGACTTAATGATTAGCGTGGATGCTAATTCATGGTCCGGTTTTAGATTAGATTGTGTATATATATTCACTGTCATATTGCACTATTGTCTACTATTTGAAATATTGGCATAACTTTTTGGTTTAAGGTCAAACCTACGAGCTCACCAACATTATTATTGACGTTGTCGATTATCATTTTCAGGTGAAGTAAAAGAGGAATAATTGGTGATATGTGATAGCAGGCTTAGGAGTATCCCGTGTGGATTTTTCATGTAAAGTCTTGCTTATTTATTTTATTCAGTATTAGTAATTAAGAGATTTTAGTTTAAGTATGGATTGGGTCCCTTGAGTGGGCTGTGGTAATTGTAAGAAGATTATGGATTTGATTATGATTTGGGACATCACTCAAGTTTGTTCGAGGTGGATGGTCTTCGTAACACTTGTGGTTTATGCATTGTAGTTTTCTCTATACTGTATCTTGTGTTATGATTGATCATTATGTTACATTCCTGAGTTTTCGCCAATGTGAGAGTGTGACAGATTGGTTATCAGAGCCAAGGTTATAGAGAACTAGGTGGGTTGGCCTAGACTATAACCTAAGATCCGTCATTTAGATACGTATAAGACCTATGTGTGCGGTATTCTGCTTTTGCTTGTTTTTGCGTATTCGCGGTTTGTGTAACACCCCCAAATTGGGTCGCAGCGGAATATGGGTCCGGGGCGTGTTACTTCATGAATCAACAACACAAGAGA
>BQNB010150010.1:0-16095 GCA_026074375.1 Tanacetum coccineum
TAAGATGACAACTTAATAAAATGAGATCATAAATATTTATGCAAAATAAAAGGGGAAGCATAGCAGTTATACGAAAATAGAGGAAAAGCATAATAGTTATACAAAATAGAGGGGAAACATAATAGTTATAGCATTAAACACATAAGCCCTAAATGCATCTACATGAAGGACTCCTAGGTTATAGTCTAGGCTCAACCACCTACCTCTCTATAACCAAAGGCTCTGATACCAATATGTCACACCCCGCCAAGGCGGAAACGCGAGGTGTAACGAGAAAGGATATCATCACAACACAATGACGTCTATATAGAGAATTCTACATGCAATAAATAAGCAAAGTATAGACACAAAGTGTCATAATAATACCCATAAAACTAACCGAAACCAAAAGGCGTCTTTATTGATGAAACGAAAGTTCTCGCCAATAGAAAGACATACAACAATTATCCATAATCCAAACAATGCAATATTCAAGACGATAAAGCAATAAACTCCATGACATCCTATGGTCTCTTTCAAGCCACTTCTCTTTATCTTATTCCTACGATGCTCACCTAAAAATGATGCTTAAATGTCAACATAATGTTGGTGAGAGTCATAGGTTTAAAACACGGCAACAACTCGCTTTGAAATCACTGTGATAAATAAAATATAGCATAGCACAACATACAACGAACTATCATACAAGCTAACATGCAATCACATCAATCCACATTGAGACGCTCATGCTCAAACATCACAAACATATCCCTATCCACAACAATGAGATGATCACGCTCACTATTAACAATCTACAACAATGAGATGATCACGCTCACTATTAACAATCCACAACAATTCCTTGAGACAGTCAAGCACAACAATCCATATCATATTAGCAAGTAGCACATAACATACAATAGTCTCGTATAGCCCATGCCTCATTTAAAACACATTATCACAGTAACTAAAAGATATAAACTCATAGCATCATTTTCACCCCAAGAAAACATAAGGAAAAGGGCTATGAAACTCACCTGATGCTAAAGCAATTCCCAAAATCCTCGCACAAAGCTAAACAACAAAATAACACGTGTTACACGCTACTAAGCCAAAAGCTTAAGCACATGTAACAATCATATGATGGATGTATAAGGTGTTTATTTACCCTCATGGGTCACCCCGACACCATGCCCAACATTTACCAATTCGTTTACACACTTTTTTAATGTTCAACAATTTACCTAAAAACGTAGAATTTTAATGTCACTTTACCATTTTCTAAACCACAACTACTGACCTTTATAAATTTTACCAAAAATCAACAGTTCAATATCATGAGTTTACTATCTCCATGATTTTTCCACTAATTTATTTCTCCTCTTAAGTTTCCCAAATAAAATCAAACTTTGAACTACTCATTTTCAGATCTGAACGAACACTAAAAGGTTTAGACCTAAAAACCATAATTAGACTCGAAATTAGAAGCTCTACTTTGGGGGATTTTTAATAGACACATAGAACTAAACTCCTGTAGGTTGGATAATCCTAATTCAAATTTTAAGTGGGGGTTTTACACCTCGAAATCTGACCTAAATCTGACCTGAATTTACTGCTTTGACAACCTTTCTTGTAACCAACATTTGAATGACTTCCCGACCTTAAAAACTTTCGAGTCTGGATGTTCTAGAAACTAGACTCTTTGAGCTACATCATAGACACCGGAATTACATCAATTCATGCTTCTAACCTCTAGATATTCACGAAACAACACAGCCCTAAATTTTGCTTAAACCTAAATCAAGTTCTAACGCGATCTAAACCCTAACGATTACACCAACTCGCATCTAATTGATTACTAAGAACCCTAATTAGATTATAAACATTAATTTACAGAATATTATAAAACCCTAGATCCACCATAACTCTTGTTACATGAATTAAATCAATGATTAAACTAATTAAGAAAAACTAAACATACCTTAAAGCTTGTTTCCTTCACAAAATCAAAACCTTAATTTTTTTTCTCCTTCTTTTTTCTCTTGGGATCGGCCGAACAAGCAATAGGGGCGGTTTGGGATTTTATTTTTTTATATTTATAAGCCCCTAGAATAATCCTAATTAGAGTCCTAGTTTAATTTGGCTTTTATTTCCCCCCATAACCATAACCGGCCGATCTTATCCTTTTCTTTTTTTTCATTTTTTATTTTTTTTAATTTATTACATACTTAATTATTTGCATTACCTAAGTTTTTATAAAACTTAAGCTTATTTGTGATAAACCTTTTTGCGTAAACGCTATTTACTAGACTTTTAAAAAAATAAGTAACTTTTCATTTTTAATTAAACCTAACTTTCCAACAAATAGAAATTCATTTCTTTCTTATTCTCAACCATAAAGCCTATTTCATACGTAATTTTTCTATCCATAAGTACGAATATGTAATAATACTTATCACAATTAACGCAAAAATGCCAAAACCACCAAAAGTAATTTCCATGCCACCAAAACGTGAACAAAAGAACTTAAACCAAAATTCCTATCACCAATCTATCCCAAATGAGACGTCATGCTTTAATGGATTGATTACCAACTCTCACATTACATCCACATTAACGATATAAACACATAAACCATACATTTACAACAAATTTCATAAGTCACCACTAAGGGTTTGACAAAACCTTGCTCAAGTCATGGTTGTCACACCAAACGAAACTGTAGATCCCAGTCCTTGATGATTCTTTTCCTCTGTAAACGCGTATGTTACAGTGGATAAAATCCAAAATAACATTATAGAAACTTTGTTTGTATATCAAAAGTGTATGCGGAATCCTATACTTCATACTCTTGATGTATTAATCAATGGAACAGTACCAGACAATGAACAATGAATAAAACACAAAATTCTTCAATATTATTAGAACAATAATAGGAGTACTCTTGCTTAGTACTAGGGTTACAACCTTGAAGCTATTACACATGATTCTTTCTCTAAGATGTGGGATTCGCTTTTATGGATATTTAACCCTTTACCTAGGATTCTCTCATTTATACACCAACAAGGAGGTCTTTACAAGATAACTTCTGGAACTTTTAGGGTCAATTACTATTATAATCATATCGAATCTTTCTAATTATATGAAGATATACATTCCATATTTTATCTCATTGCCATCCTTATTCCCAAGTCAGAGCATTAACCCCCCCCCCCCACCCTCAGCAGTCTTAAACTTTTCTTCTTGCAGTATTAACTAACACTAGCAGTACTAAGTTTGTACTAGTAGTACTAACTCCATTAGTATTGTTAGTTATACCTTGGCCCTAGTATTACTCTTGATGGAAGATTTTTCCCCATAATCTCCTAAAACTTGTGAGTTACCTCCAAATCATCAAAGTTTCTTTCTAGATTAAATCTTATTGTCTTCTGATATGATTCTTTAAAATACTTATCACTTTCTTTACTTGTGATTGATGAAACTTTCAGTAGGATCATCTGCTTGTGTGCTTTCTTGATCAACCTCAAATCTCTTACTCAGCATCTTTATATCATTTCTTGGACTTCTTAGAGGATATTCTGTTCTGTAAGCATATGTATGGCTCTTCCATTTTGCATTAGTAGAATGTAAACTCTACAAAAATACACACAGACTCAACTTATAGATTTTACTCATTCTGATTTCATCCATATTTCACTTCCTCATCAGGGGGGACTCAAAAAGTGTATGGCATGTCTCCCCATATCCATCTAAATCATATCATTCTAGTTTTGAGGAACTATACCTTTCTTTGACCAGCCTATATAACTCCATTATATCTTGTCTATCAAAATCATATAACATCTCACTAGAAATTTAGAGTTCTTTGAGCTTCCTTCTTGATGATTTTGTGTTACATGCATTTTGGTCTGAAAAGTGTAGTCTTCCAATCTACAATTGGGATTACTTTGTAGAGAGAGAATCAACATTTACGCAACATCTTTTTGGAACCTATGTCTAGATATCCTTTGAGATCTTCCTTCTCATCATTTAGTTCCACCTTTTGTTTCTTTGTAGAACTTCTTGTTGTTGTTCTAGGAAGAGATTTCTTCCTCTTTCCTGTAGTCTTCTTAAAAGTATCTTTCTCAATTTTTCTTCTTCAATTTCTTGAAACTCAGCAGTCTTCTTCTTTTCCTTTTCAATCTCCAAATCCATAGGCACAAAGTTATGATTGAAATCCCAAATCTTTTCAAAAATTGGCCTAATTTCATCATAGCTCATTCCTTCAAAGTCTTTCATCTTGTAATTACTTTGATTCTTCAAGTATACAATCATGTTCTTCCTTGCTTGAGCTTCTGACTTTGGTTTATTCTTCATATCCCAATACTTTTGAACTGAAGGATCATTCCAATCAACATCCTTAGTTGTCTTAGGATCAGTTGTAACTCTTTCTTCATCCAATGCTAAGAGTTGTCTTGCTATCTCTTCATCTCTTGCTACTTGAGCTCTTTCCTCTTCATTAATTTTTCTTGTAACCTGATAGCTTCTTCTAAACCCAGTCTCTCTTGTTCCAATAACTTCTTGGACTTTTTCACAGGTTTTGGTTCAGTCATGATTTCTTTGCCTTTTCTTCCTGCCTCTTTACTCCTTTCTGCCATATACAACTTACCCGCAAGTTTACTATAGTATTCTTGGCAGTACTAATATTTATAAGAGCAGTACTAACGTCAATACTTAGCGTACTATTTTTAGTTATCTTTTGTGCCGTATCTTGATCATGAACAACTTCATCATCTTGAGCAAAGTAAGTGTTAGGGTCTTCATTTATCCTCCCCTATTTGGAAGAATCATCTTCTTTATCCTCTGAAAGCACAACCCTTGCTCTTTTCCTTGCTTTCCCAGTCTTGACTGTAGCCTCTAACTTCTTAATCCTGAGAATAAGCTTAGTGAATGCAGAACTGTAAGTGTGCTTAGTCTTCTTCAAATCATCCTCCAAGACTCCAATTCTCTCAGATAGTTTGGTAACCAAATTCGTCAATTCATTTAGTTTCAAGCTACCCTCATCACTTCTATATGAGTGAACAACATGGAGAGGTGATTCATTGGGTGTTAGAACATGGTATTCTGCATCAGGTGAAGGTTAAGGTTCAAAGGTAGGTGCAGTGGAAGGTTCAGATGATGGTGAAGGTGATGATGTGATCCTGGATGGTGAAGATGAAGGTGTAGGTGAAGGTTCATGTAGAGGTGAAGTAAACATAGTAGGAAATAACTGAATTTCTACCCCTGTATACCCTTTTGTAAGTCTCCTCATATTGCTAAAAACCGTGTTATTTAGAGAAGGTACAGGATATGTTTTGGAATGTGTCTTAAGCAGTTTCTTATGCATATCTAGGCAATTTTGAATAAACTAGGTAGGTACATTAAAAACTTATGGGGGCTTCCTATGTTTGTGACCATATGTTCAAAAATCAGCCTAGAGAAGTTGTATTTCCTATTTGTTGCTAAGCAGATAAGAGCAGTAGCTATGTTACTACTAAACTGCTCCCAAGCAGTTTCTTTGGGACTAGGCAATGAAGTAATCGTAAGTATTAAGAAGAAACTCCATATGAGGTGAGAAAACACTCTTTGAAAAAGTTAACTTATTGAATCTGGCTTGATTACCCCATGAGTGCAAAGCTGCTAAAAAAATCTCTGAGTTGGGATAGAAGTGATACCATTATGTTCTTCAGACTTGAGATGTCTTCATAAGGAGGCTTCAGTGATAGTCTTGGATGACCATCAAATGATAGCAGTGATTGTTACCTCCATCTGTATCAGTAGATAGAAAGCTTTAGGCAGTTCTCTAAATTAGTTTGATGATGGATATAAGATATCTGGCTTCTTAGTGAGGCATGCTGATATGACTTTGACTTAGCGAAGTCAATAACTTGATGAAATCCCTTCGCTCCCATATAGACTTTTCCAAAGACCGCTGCTGCCCTATGTGCTTATCACAATTGCAAAAGTAGCATGAGTAAAAAAAAAAAAAAAAAAATAAAACAAAAAAAACAAAAAAAAAAAAAAAAAAAAAAAAGAAAAAAAAAAAAAAAAAAAGGTGAATTAATATGTGGGATGGTTTATGATCGTGTGGTAAGTATGAAAGTGGTGAAAGTTAATTGAGAGTATATAGAGAAAACGTAGAGAAGAGATATGTTTGACCGACTTAAAGAAGAAATTTTAGTTTACGTGAGTAATCAAGCGAATATATAGAAAGATCACGAAAGTCCAATTAGTCAAACCCTATATCGTAGGTATTTGGCGAAAATATCTCGCTCTTATTTTTTACTGAAAACATCTATTAGGCTCAAACAGTACTAACGGGGGGTTTTCCCAAAATTTTTCGGCAAGAGTACCAAATTTGGTCTTGCAGTACTAAAATAAGCCTAGAAGTATTAACTTCTCCACCAAAAGCAGTATAAACTCCAAAGTTGTGTATCATTCACAAATAGCTTCACATAATCTCTCTTTCTGTTTTTAAGCTCACATTATATCTCTCAACTCTTTTAACTCACTTTGCACTCTGTTTGTTTTTCACACATCTCTCTATCTGTTTTTAAACTCCACCAATTCTCTCTATTCTTTTAGCTCACATATTCACACAACAGTATAGTTTTTAGTAAACTCCAGCCATTACTGGATTTGAGTAGTCTTTACCAATAGCGTTTCCTTTGGATAGCAATGCTTCATTGGTAAAACACATGGTGATTATTAACCATATAGTTTGAGTAAACTAATAACTATCAACGGATTTGAGAAGGCTTTACCAGTACCATTTGCTTTGGACTAGTCACATTCTTGATGTCCTATAAGACCATGGTGAACTGATGACCATTTGTTGTGTGGTATGAAAACCAACACTTTGAGAAACAAACAACATTCCTCCCCTCAAATAATGCTTATGAGTAAATAATTGCACACTTCATGGTTTTATCTGAAAGATTTAGCTCAAACTAAGAAAAACTTAATTAACCATTTTTCTTGTTAGCAGTATTAAATGTTGACAACAGGCATAATAATGAGACTAGAAATAACTAGCATTACTAACGATATGTAACAATATTGTCAAACAGTTTTAAAAATAAAACCTTAGCAAGTATAATTTAACTAGCAGTATTATTTACAATGACTTAACAGTAATAACATTTAGCAAACTTTACAAAAACAAACAAGAGTATGTGGCAATAGGGATTTTAAGTATTCAATTACTTGAGACCAAGTACTGAATCTACCAGCACTTCAAACTTTGTAAGAGATATTGGCTACATTCTGTTCAGTGTCATCTAGGGCCCTTTGAATTCAACCCTTTTTTAGCATTTGCAAGTCTCTTCTAAATGATGCCTAATCTCTATTGTTTTGTTTTAGAATGTTTTTGAACAGGATTTTCTATTATGCAATAGTACTATTATTGTCAATATAAAATCATAGTTTTCATGAAATTGTACCCATTGCGTTTCCAGCAGATGGTTTTGTATCTTAGAGAACCTATCCACAGCAACCTACAGCAGCACTTTTCAGCCTCTGTTATAGACGTGGCATACTCAGGTTGTTTCTTGCATTGCTAAGAGATAGCTTATTTCCAAAAATGGACAAACCTCTAGTGGTTGGACTTCATATCTTGTGTTTCGTCTCCAGCACTAGTTCATGTCAGTGTAAGAAAAACTAATTCCAATTGCGAATCCTTTAGAATACAAAGCCCTAAAGATTGGTTTTCCTTTAAGTTATCTAAAGGGTTCTTCTTTAAGCTAAGAGATTGGGATGTCTTTTTGTAGAGAAAACTTGAAACCTTGCACGATGCACAAACTGCAAACATGATATTGGCCTGGTGTTGTAAGGTACATTAAAGATCCCCCCCCCCATATCATAGCTCTTAAAGATGCTCATCAAATCAGCAGCATCTTATTTTGAACCAAGGGATTTTCCAAAATCTGATGGAGTAGAGGCAGACTTCACATCTCTGTAGTTGAAACTCTTCTCAAAGTCTATTGTGACATATTTATTCTTGACTAATAAAATGCCTTTCTTCCCCCCCCCCCCTTTTCTGTTGGATCTGTACAACCCAAAAAATGAAGGTAAGTTTCCATCGAATTATTTGAACTTTCTTTCATAAGCTTCTCAAACTCATCACATAACTCCTTCTTTGTAGATCCAAAGATAATGTCATCCACATATATTTGAACAAGCAAGATATGTCCCTTTTGTCTCTTGATGAATAATGTTTGGTTAATTCTTTCTCTTGAAAAACCCATTGCACAAGAGATATTGGCTAAAGTTGTCATACCAAGCTTCTAGGTGCTGATGGCAGGCCATATAATGCTTTCCATACCCTTATAGACTTTATCAGGATGGTCAGGATCTTCAAAACCTGGAGGTTGACATACATATACCTCCTCTTCAATCTGACCATAAAGGAAGGCACTTTTTACATCATTGGTAGACCATAATTCCCATCTAGGAGCATACGCTAATGAAACATTCTTATTGCCTCAATTCTAGCACAGGTACAAAGCATTCTTCTAGTCAATGCCTTCTTCTTGAGTATGTCCCTGAGAACAGTCTTGCTTTGTTTTGATGACAATCTCCTTTCATCTGTCATGTTTCCGATACCCCACTTTGTACCAAAGCTGTCAGATCGCGAGTAAAAACACATAAGATGTACGATGCTTAATGTTTAATAGCTAAATCCTGTAAGATTAGCATAGGATCGGCATCTAGGGGTGGGATCTTTTTAAGAATGTAGGATGCACCGTAAACTTGTTAGATCGTCACGCGTATCGAGTTCACCCTATTAATATTTTTTTCAATTTTTTTGTCTTTTTAGTCATACTCACTTGCTTAAGACTTAAAAAACAATGAGCTTTACTAATGTCTAATAAGTCAACCATTGACGTTTCATTTTCTAAACCTGATTATGGTTTATACCTATGGGGTGTTTGTTTATGCTTTCTATGGTAGTTTATGAGCTTGTTTGAATTCGGGCTTTTATCTCATAATCCCTAATTTTCTAGCTTATATTTGAGTACTTATGGGTTTATATTAGTTTATGTTTATCATAATCATAATAACTTATATAAGCACATGTCTCAAAATAAGCGGGGGGGGAAAGGAATTGACGTTTTATGGAAATATAAGCCGGAAATCAAAATAATATGAATTTTTTTCTTTTTACTTTTACTTTTTTTGAACGGCGCTGAATATATAAAAAACCAATAACTTATAGCAAGAAGCTAGAAACAATTACAAACGGAAGTTTAGGCCAAAAATTTTCAGACATTACAAGTTTTAACGCTTAGATTTTAACCAAGAAAGAAACTAAACAAATATTATGAAGATGTCATACACTACTCATGGATGAGAGCAAAATGTAACATATTTCGATAACGCAAAAGCCACAAAGATTAGCAAGCAATATCACACATCTGATCTCTTCTTGCGTTTGAAGCCATTCCAGAATTTGAGCACTCTATCTCTAATCCGAATTTGAGTACAAGTTGCGCAAAGAATCATCACTCCAGTTTTATTTTATGCCATACATTTGCGGCGTGTATCACTAAGGAAACAAATCTGATGGTAGATTCACACTCGTATTCACACAGGACATAAATCAAAGGGAATTTTCAAACCTACGATATGGAATGAAAGGTTTAAATGACGAGGGGAGTCTATCCAACAGTAACGCCATAAATGAAAAATGTTTACTTTCGCGGCAAAGATTTATTCCATCTTTTACTTGTAATCATCGACAGGCAAATTTCATATCATTAATGTGTTTCTTAATCACCCCCTAAAGAACTATCACGATGTACAACCCCCCATTGCCATATCCAACTCAACTTTATCGCTCTCAGCAACAACAATTCAAGTTTAGTATTTACGACCCAAACCTCTCTACTCCAGTTCCAAGCCACTCTCCATTTACCATCCAATCACTATAATAACAATCTACGTTAGATATAAGCCGAAACAGCTGTTTGATTACGCCAAATTTAAAGGGCCATCCCCTAGCACGTATCTTTCCAAAAAAACAAACCCGAGCTCACAACCCATTTTAATTTTACTTTTTCTTGGTGTTTCAAATGTTGATCTGTGACATTTTTAAGCAGGATATTATATGAATTTATCTTTGATGATAGTGTGAAAATGGAAAATAGTTTGACTGTTTTCTTTGTTTACAAAACATGACCAATTGATAGATCTTCCGATCTCGATCGATCTTACGATCTCGATTCTTGCAAGACAAACGAATCCCCGGTTGAGGATCAACGATCTTGACAGCTTGCGTTGTACAAAGCTGCTCTCTGACTTTAGGTAAATCTACAAGAATCCAGACCTTGTGCCCGTTTGGATATAAGAGTTCCTCCTGCATTGCTTTACCCATGCAGGAAATACTAAGAGCTTTCGAAATCTTTTTGTACTTCCTGTGAGAGGAAAACAAGCACAAAAGAATGTATGAAGATCTGATGAGTCTTTCCCGTCAAATCTAGCACTAGAAATCCTTGTTCAGAGTAAGAAGTTGTTTATTCTTCTTGTTTGAATAGATGACTGCAATTCACAATAAATGTTCAATTGGGTGCTCTTTGTGAATTCTTAATGAGTGAGTGGTTAGGTACTGCATAAGATTGTGGAATGTTCCCCATTTCAATTTCTTGGTCCTCCACTTGTGTGTCTTCAGATGCATGACTAGGTCCTACCAAGTCTTCAGGGTTAGCAGTATTAACTTCAGGGACAGCAGTACTAACTTCTCTACTACCAGTATTAATTTTTGGTCTGGCAGTATTAACTTGTTGAACAGCAGTACCATTATCCTGAAGACTGCTATCATCATGAGACTTTTCTAGAGCATCATTCATCATGTAACCCATCTTTATCTTGTATTTGAGCATCAGCAACAGATCTTGGTGCAGCATCACCAAAATATGAAGCATCCTTCCAAATTGGCATTACAATGCAATCTTGATTATCTTGATCTTGTTGAGAAGATGTACTAGACTCAGAAACTCCTTGTAATACTGCAATGTATATTAGGGAAAATGTTCTGCAACACTGGTAACATAATTCATGATTGGGTTAGGAATCAAATACATCAACACCATTTTGGACCATTTCATTATATAGGTTATTCTCTAAGAACCCAATATGAAGTTTCTGCCTATTTTGGTTTAGTGTTGTCTACCTAAGCTATGCTACTTAAGGAATATCCACAAAGAAAACCTTCATCAACTCTTCCATTAAACTTGCCAATTATCTAAGTATGCGAATAGAAAATGACATCCAAAAGGTTTCCTGAATCCTATATCTGGTTTAAAACTTTCTAAAGGTTCCTACGGAGTCAGGTTATGCGGCTAGACTATTAAGACCTATTATGTACATAGCAAGCAGTTGAAACTGCTTTTTTTTTGCCCAAAGTGATAGGTAACTTAGTAGTCAGCTAACATGTTTGTAGCCTCATTGAGTGTACTATTCTTCCTTTCAGCTACACCATTTTGCTAAGGAGTCTAGCTACACTATATTATCTTTTTAATCTTGTTTCCTACAGAAAATCATCGCATCACTTTGTTTTAAAACTCTGTCCCATTATTCACTTTTGTTTATTTTTACTTTATTATCCACTAGGGTTTTCTACTTCTTTGATTAATTTTTAAGGATCTCACTTGTTTCATCTTAGTAATGTAAAAAAGAAAACCCATGATGAAAATCTACTATACTCATCAATGACTACTACGCAGTACTTTTTATGCATTTGACTACTAACACAAGATGGACCAAAGGAATCTTTATGCAAGCCATTAACAATGGCTTAGTAATGGGATTAAAGGCCTTGGTCTTATAAGAGGCTTTGTGTTGCTTGCCTTTAAGCAGGGCAACATGTTTGGTCATTCTCAAATCTTTTTTCAAGGCAGATCTCTTACAAGATTTTCTTTGACAGTTTATATATTCTGAAATTTATATGGACAGCCTTCTATGCCATAGCATTGATTCTTCAGATGTAGCCTTTGCAACTAGACAAGTTAAACTATCTTAGGACCTATGTTTTTTCATATCAAAATGTACTGTTATCTATCTAGGAATTTTAAGACGTATTCTGGATGTTCATAAAAGCAACTTAAAATTAAGAGATATAGGAAAAGACATTTCGAGATCAGTAAAAAGCACATAGGTCTTTTTTGGTCACACATTGTGAGCACTAAAGAGGTTGAACTTTAACTCTTTGACAAAGTATACATCATCAAAATCAAGATTATTAGTTTTAATAGTACATTTACCAGTAATTCTGCCTCCATAGGCTCCTCCACCAAAAGTAACATAACCTCCATCAAAGTCTTTGAAATCTAAGAGATGGGCTATTGTTTCCAGCATATGCCTTGGCATCCATATCACCAAGCCTTATCATTTAGTTAGTGAATTGCTTCCTGCACAAAAAAACTTCTGAGTTTGTTTTCTTTGGGGTGGACCCAAACCATTACTGACTTGGATATGCTCCCGTGCATCAATGTAGTGTATATTTGTTAGACAACCAGTGTGCACATTGGGTTTGTGGGTTTCTCCAAACCCAACTTGCTGAGGGCTTAACAGTATTAAATCTAATTGCCTGTACCGTATTAACAGTTGATCTAAATGGCCAACTAGTATTAAATCTTTGATTAAAACACCTTTTTGTTAATGTTGTTCTCTTGTAAAAGGGCCTGTTAACATTTGATTGTGCTTGATTTTGAAAATATGTCCTTGGTCTAGCACAATGAATTGTTGATTTGGGGTGAGCAGTATAAACGTCTAAACAGTATTAAAAGACCTAGAGTATAATAAGGTCTACAGTGTTTAACAGACCTAACAGTATTTACAGACCTTGAGTATTAAAGATTTTAGTGTTTTATTAAACTGCTCTGGAGCCATATGTTTGTGTGCACTGGATGAGAGGTTTAGAATAGTAGTCATTCATCCTTTTTGTTATAATTATTATCCACTTACTATCTTTTCCTTTGTTTGGTTGGGACAGTGTATTTGCTGTGATCAAAACTACCACTAGATTAAAGCATGCTTTGTTATTAAAGACAAAGTTACATCCTAACTGATTGGATTTTTGACCATTCCAGTTCCTTTGGTTTCCCCTAGGTCTTTGTGACCTGTGTTGGGAATTATAATTTAAGTTGATTATGACAAAACATATTAAAGAGGTAGAATCCAAGACAAAGTGGAATAACATTAATGCTGATTGATGATTAGTTAAACAGTATTTTAATGCTCCGCTACAGATTGGAAGGATCAACATTAATGCTAATTTGAGACTGGTCAAGATTGGGCAGAGCAACATTAATGATTGAAGACTGGTCAAATAGTATTTAATAATGATTTATAGTTTCCTAATTTGATTTTGATCTTATCTTGTCTTGTAAACCCTACTCCCTCTATTATATAAAGAGGGTAGGCGTCTAGGTTAGAGGTATTCATTCATAGATAGTCTCTCCAATGAGAGTCTAAACGCATAGAAAGCGTGTGTAATAGTTAGTAGTAGTAGTTTCTTTATCATGTTTGAATAAAGAAAACCTTATTAGTAATGTTGATTGTGTTCTTATTTCATATTCCGCTGTGCTTAATCAATCAATGTTATTCATACCCTAGTTGAGTCCAGATTCTTGGATTTAACAATTGGTATCAGAGCCTCGTGGCTCTCGATCTAGGGTTTATAAGGTTTTCCTATGTATTTATTTTTCTGTAATTTTTATCTATAAATACGTATTATAGGTCAACAGACGCCTTTGGATCTCGAATAATGATGATGTGTATGGATCGTTTTGACGGTTTAGTGCATGATATAATTCTTGAATGGAAAAGTTACACGCTCCTTTACAAATATTTGGTCGGAGTATGATACGATACAGCCCTTGACATTGGATCTAGGATACTGGTCGTTGATGCGACGGAGCTCACTGAGACTATCGGCCATTGCATGTGATCGCCATGCATATATTGACTACAAGAATTATCCAAAGACATTTTATTACACCGAATATTGCTAATAGCAAGTCTTGTTCGCACTGAAGGAAGAGATGATCTATGCTACTGAGTTCGAGATTCAAGAGATGTTCAGATACTTTTAAGGAAGCTTATTGTTCATATACTTAACCATCTACATGCACTCCTATTTGATTATGACAAAAAGGGGAAGAGTGCATGGATTCAGGGGAAGTTCTTCATCTATATTAGCTTCAGGGGAAGCTTGTGCTTATTGGTTTTGTCATTAATCAACTAGGGGAAGATTGTTGGGAATTATACTTTAAGTTGTTTATGACAAAACATATTAAGATGGGGACCTACAAGCAAAGCTGGAATAACATTATTGCTGATTGAGATTAGTCAATCGTATTTAATGCAGCTAAAAGATTGGAAGTCAACTTAATGCTAATTGAAGACTGGTCAAAGATTGGAAGATCAACATTAATGATTGAAGACTGGTCAAATAGTATTTAATAATGATTTATAGTTTCCTAATTTGATTTTGATCTTATCTTGTCTTGTAAACCCTACTCCCTCTATTATATAAAGAGGGTAGGCGTCTAGGTTAGAGGTATTCATTCATAGATAGTCTCTCCAATGAGAGTCTAAACGCATAGAAAGCGTGTGTAATAGTTAGTAGTAGTAGTTTCTTTATCATGTTTGAATAAAGAAAACCTTATTAGTAATGTTGATTGTGTTCTTATTTCATATTTCGCTGTGCTTAATCAATCAATGTTATTCATACCCTAGTTGAGTCCAGATTCTTGGATTTAAACAACAGTACATCTTAGATTATACACTAGCTTCCTAACTGGTTTTCTATTTTTAGCAGCATTGGAATAAAGTCTTCTTCTTTACACAACAGTAGTCTCAACTTCCTCCACATATCTGGGACACCTAATCCTCAATAATTGGAGCATCATTATTCTTCCTAACTGGTTTTTTTATTTTATTGACAGATTCATGATGCAGGACAGAAAAAAATGTCTTTCCACTCTTTGTCCACTTAAGTGGAGACTCAAAAGAGCTAGTTTCCGTATCAGTCATTGGATGTTGTTCCAACGCGTCATTAGTATTTCCTTAGAATTGTCTGACTCTTTATCACAACCAATGATAGGCTTTAAACTAGAATCCCTAAGTCCATACTCATTAACCTCAGGTTCTTTGAATTCTTCAAGACCTGAATAAGATAAGTCTAAAGGTGTTGGTCTATTAAGAATCAAAGGATGAGGTGAGGGGACAACATTTATACTATCTTTTCTTTCTTTTGTCCGTTATGACTTTCTAACATTTCTTTTTTAATAGTCTTTAGAGATTTATCAAACTTACAATCTTAAAATCAACCCCTCCTTTCTTGTTTAACCTTTTTCAAGCTCAGTCCTAAGTAATCCTAACTGATATTCTTTAGAACCTACACTTCTTTTAAGTAAAGCAATTTCCTCAGAGAAACGAACTTCATGTTCTCTATATTTAACAATTTGATCTTCTAAAGTTGCTAAACCTCTTTTGTATGCAGCTGCTTTAAAACCAGTATCACTTAATTTAACAAGCAAATCATCATACTGTTTCTTTAGAGCTTCATAGTTAATTTTTTGAACAAGATTTATCATTTGTTACCTCAGAATCTGAGAATGATATGAGAGCCATGTTTGCCTGAATCTCTTCCTCTGCCATGTCACTCCAATCAAATCCAGCACCATCTATAGCACACATTGCCTTTTCAGAAGCATCTTCAATCTTTACTGCCTTAGTTGAGCTACCTTGATTCCAATTTCTGTTGTCTTTACTCCTAGGTGCTCTGTATTCTCTGGCAAAATGTCCCATTTTATGGCAGTTGAAACATTTTACCTTTGATTTATCATATCCAGCAGTGTTGCTTCCATCAATGATGATTTTCCTTCCAGTTCTCTGATAGAACTTTCTTGCCCTCATGCTTAGTAATGCCATGTTCCACTTTAAATCTATTTCTTCCAAATCATCATCATGAAGTTGCTCAAGGTCTTCATGAACTAGTTGAGACCTGATAAGTATAGAATACACATATCTATTAATACCTAAAATAACCCAATTAAACCCAAAACAGACCAAAAAATGGCAAAAATATGCTTG
>BQNB010150011.1:0-13785 GCA_026074375.1 Tanacetum coccineum
GATCCTGATCCTTGTTGTGTATTTATATATGTATTTATATTTATTGATACATAAAGAGGGGTTGGTTTGCGCGTAACCAATAGTTTTGCATAAAACTTAGCATCATGTTTTGAAAATCATCTTGTTTCTTTTGAGAATCATTGTAAACTCTTTGAAAATCATTTTGGTTTCTTTGAAAATTATCCAACTTCATTTGCAAATTATTCATGTTCGCATCATTAGCCTTAGCATAACTTTCAAAATCCGTTTTAGAAACACCTTGAATTTGTGAAACGGGAGGTAAAGCTTGATTAACCAAATGTTGATTTGTTGGTGGTTGGTATAAACGGTTCCTTGATTGTTTTGACGGTTTTGGTTGAAATTGCCTCCACAGTTTTGATTCGAATTGAAATTGTTTCCTTGATATCGGCTTTGGTTTCCTTGGTTGTTTTGAACATTTGGTTGATTAAAACTGGGTGGTCTCATTTGGTTTGCCAAATTTGGAGGATTTCTTTTAACAAAATTGCCAACGGCGGCGGTTTGTTAGAATTGATGAATGTTATCATGAAAAACGGGAAATTAATTCCTTGTTAACGGACAATTGTTGAAATTATGGTTTGAACCACATGTGACACAAACTTCCTCGACTGCTTTGACGGTAGCAGGAGTCGTAGCATTCTTTTCACTAATCGCTTTCTCTAAACGGCTCATTCGAATATTCATTTTGTCTTCAATTATCTTCCATGAAAGCTGCGATTGTTGAAAATTCTAAAGAATTTAGAAGTTAAGATGTAAAAGAGGAGCATTCGTACTCACTCTTGGTTCAATTGCACGAATTCTTGAATAACGGACCTTGGATTTACTCTTAATAATGGCTAAACCATCACTAGGCATCTTATCTAAAAAATTGCCACCCGCGGCGGAATCTAAAGTATCTTGATCATTTGTATTCAAAGAGTTGTAGAACGTATCAAGTTGATGTAATTCCGAGAAACCATTATGAATGACATGGACGAAGAAGTCATTTAAAAAAAAACGTTCCCATTCTTCGTTTAAAAGTTTTCATTCGGTTTTTTCAAGAAATTGATGATTTCATTTCGAAGGTAAGTTATTTTCGAAGGTGGAAAGAATTGGTTTATGAATTTCAAGACAAGATCATCCCACGTTAGAATCGATATAGGGGGTTCTTTATCAAGCCAAATCCGGGCTTCACCCTCGAGAGAAAAAGGAAAAAGCAAAAGCCTAATCGACGTATTCGGAACGTCCGGATGTCTAAACGTAGAAGTAACCTTGTTGAAAAATCAGAGATGATTATGAGGGTCTTGCCTACCCGTAAACTGATTTGCATTTATCAGTGGTACAACAATTGCATCTTCGTATCCCTCGATGGGAGCTTGGAGCATTTGAGCCATGGTACGATTATCGGCCATTGGAATCTCGGGTTCCTCAACAATAACCGGTGTTATTTGTTGTTGTCGACGATTTCGATTACGAGATTGAGAACGAGTGCGCATGTACTAAAAATAAAGAAAAGAAATTAAAAAGTAAATAAAAATTACACTAACTTTTTTTGGATTTTTGGATTTTTTAACAATCTATTTTAAACGGATACACGGAAGACAACTTAAACCAAATAATCGAATTACTTCACGGTAACTCTTAAAATTTGCTTCTTAAGATGAGCCGTACCTCGTAAATGACACAAATGGCAAGTTTTTTAATCTTTGGTTCGATTTGGGAACTTTTCAAGTTCACCGGAAATTGAAATGATAATACCTCGATTGAGAGTATTATATGTTGGTGTTCTTTTACCAACTTTGTGTATTGTATTTCTTTTTAAGGACAATTTTTATATTTTTGATTTTTTTATATATGATAACTATACTAAAAAGAAAAAGAAAATATTTTTTAATTTTTTTGGGTTTTTGATTTTTATAACAAAAATATAACTTTCGTAAACGAAAGGATCTTCAAATCAAAATCAACAAACGTAAACGAATGAATCTTTAACAAAAGTCCCCAGCAACGGCGCAAAAAATTGATTGATAGTTTTTATACACTATATTATATTAATACACAAAAGTATAGAGAATAATTCCCAAAGTAGTCCTCTAGGAAAATTCTTATACAAATATATAATAATAATAATATACGTATGATTACCGGGAAGTATGCTTTCCCGGGTCGTTTCCCCATCGACTTGTGAAATTGATACCACGCCTTAGTTTGGATTATGATTTGAATAAGAGCAAAGATGAATTTGATTATCTATAACTATTAAATAAAAGCAACAAATAAAATGAGAAAACAAAAGCAATTAATCACTTAAACAATTAACCGGAACGAATAAATCGCGACAAACAAGCAAATAAGACCAAATTAACCCTTAAAAATGAAAACTAAAATTTTAAACCTAGAACAGGACAAAAGAAAATTTTAGGAAAAAGAAAAATATTTCTTTGATTATTTTTGAATTTATTATGAATTAAAAACGAATTTAATCTAATTAAATCCTAGAAAATAGCAAATAAAGTCCTAAAAATTAAGAAAATTGATTTTTATACTTAGAAAAGTCTAAAGTAATATAAAAAAACAGAAAACTATTTTTAACTATTTTTAAATTAAAATCCTATTTTTAAAATTAAAATTAAAAGCTCAAAAATAAAAATTAAAATCTAAAAGTGTTGAAAATGATTTTTCTGATTGTAAACCTAAAAGTGTTTATTCTAATACTAAAAACTATTTTTTTTGTATTTTTATAATACTTTTTTTCTATTTTTTATGTATTTTTGAATTTTAAAACCTTAGAAAAATGATTAAAAATAATCTACTTTAATGAAAATTACCAAAAATTCAAGGAAAATCTAAAAAGCTATAAAGATCAAAGGAAAAATAAGAAAGGATAATCAGCTTAACAAATAAGCCTTAGGATAAGCTGAATAATCTACGGCTTAATATTAAAAAGGAAAATGAAATTGCCTATATTAATTAAATGAAAGGAAGGTTAACCAGATGAGCTATTGAAGCACACTGGTTAACACTTAGGACATATAAGCAAGAGGTCGCGGGTTCTAGGCTGGCAACACCCCTTTTTTTTGTTTTTTTTTATATTTTTCAAAACCAAAAGTTGGAATTTATAGAACACACATTTTAAGCACTTTTTATAAAAACAACATAAGCTGAAAGTGAGAAATAAGCTCTCTAAGAGCTTTTGAAACTACTGAATTCAGAAAGTGAGCTTTTAAGCTTAAAATTGCTTGTTTTGACTAAATCACTTGCACAAAGCTCAAAATAAGCTTAAAATCAAAAGTAAAAGCTACTACTGAAAGCTTAGGATGTCTACAAGCTAGAAATGAAAAGCTAAAAGGAATAAAAATATTTGAAGCTAGCTAAATCTACTAATCAAATTAGCAAACTCAGTAATTAACTCAAAAAGCTCAAAGAACACTGACTCGCGTATTCTTACTCCTTTTTACATATAAATATATATCAAGGATCAAAATCCGCGAAATCAATAAAACCAGAAGTAGTATAGAGTGTATCCGGGTCGTTATGTCCCAACGAGGCTTGAATGGAAAATCGATAGACGAATTGATAATCGATGTTTGAATATGACAAGGGTATGATTGGGCACTAAACCTAATAAGCAAACGCACGAAAAGATAAGCAAGGAAAATAAGCTAGAATAGGCATAAAGGCTAGGAATGGTAAAAACACTTAAAACTTTTATACTAAGACACAAATAATAAGCTATATTTAACCTAAGTGTCTACTGAATTTTAAAATCTAAAAGCTAATTAAACTAGCTTAAAAGCTTTTTGGAAAAGACAGCAATACTAACTGTTGTTAGTATTGCTGATGCAAATGACAAGGCACAAAACTAATATGCAGGTGTCCAAAGTGGTTTCTCCTGCATTATACACTCTATTTGAGTGCTTTTGAATACAATGCAAACACAAACCAAGCCTTAACAAGCTTGGATCAAATTTTAACAAGCTAGAAGAAAAGCAAATTACCCTGGTGCTGACACAAGCAAAATAAGCTCAAACTTGTTAAATTTTGAAAACTATTTAACTACTAGTTTTACAAGATAACAAAACTAACTCAATCAAATTTCACCACTTAGTTTGACTCTAAGTGGTCAAACCTAGTTATTCCAAACACCCCTTAAGAACTATGACAGATTTAGATGAGCTTATTAATTTGAAATCTAATTAACAAGTCCTAATTACCATATGAAAACTAGCTTATAACTAACTTAATAAACATGAATCAAGAGTTAAATAAACTAAAATTAACAAACTAAGATCTAAACTAAATATTTTTGGAATTTTATGATTTTAAGATAGAAATGAATAAAAACTAAGATCTGATCTAAATCAACTAACAATAGAATATTAATAAGCACCAGGTTATTAAGATAAGCACAAATAAGAACTAATTAAGCAAATAGTAAATCTAATAAGCAAATAATCAGTTTTAAACTAAAAATTAAATGACAAAGGAACTTAAAAGAAAGCTTACAATTGGCTTCAGCTAAACAGAAGCTTAGGGCTCTTAGAGCTTTTCTACTGCTCTGGCTTATCAAAGATAAGTCAGTTAAGTCCTTAGGAGCCCTTCCAAATCTAGCTCCCTTTCCATAAGCTTAAATAAGTCCAATAACAAGGTAATTAGTTGATTTTAATTATTTGAGTAGATTAATAGACTAATTAAACTCAATCACTAGCTTAGAGACTAGTGAGAGCTATTAGGAGCTTATCCAATATTAACATAAGGATTAAGAGCTTATGAGTAACAGTTTAAGACAATTGAGCTTATTTAGAATTTATGAGTAAGGTAAAAGAGATTAAGACAGATTAAATTCTAAATTTCATTAGCTGAAAGTTGTGATTACATGATTAAAATTGAAAATTACATTAACTAAAATTAAGCTAAAAATTACAACTAAGTAAAAACTGAAAAAGAAGATATCCGTGTGTGTGTGAGGTGAGTGACTATTTATAGTGCTGTAGAGAAGCTTCTAGTCCTTCCTTGCTACACACGCTCCCTCCAATCAATACCGTACATTCCATCAATCATTTGAGAGTCATCCTGAGCCGTTAGATCACTTAAATGATCTCACACGGATTGCCAGTGTGGCAATCCGTGATTGAGACGTTTGTGTTTGTTCTGTGAGTGAATCCAATGTAAAACCCATCAATTTTGTGCTTTCTTCATTTGCCACCGTGTCCTCTCTTACTAAGTGAACCTATAAGAGCTCATGAAATGACTATTAAACCCTGCCATCTTGTACTAGACCACTTGAAATGTCCTTTCCACCCTTTGATTGGTAAAAGCCCTCTCGTTTTGACCCTTTGGTGAATTGGGGGAGACAATGAACAGTAAAACTGTTCTTGGCGCCCTTTTTAACTGAAAACGGGTAAAATGGATTTAAACTTTGAGGTATTGGCAAAACTAGTCCCTATCTTTGGTTTATTTAAAGCCTAATGTAAAATAACTTTTATCTTTGGCAGGAATGGTCCCCAGACTTAGTGTAAAGGGTTATGGTTTAGGGTTTTGGGCCGGGTATGGGTAATTGGGCTTGGACTTTTGGGCTTTGGATCCGGGTGTTGTTTTTGATAGGTTTAGGACCTATTACACTTCAAGGACCATTTGTGTAATCTTCTGAAACTTAAAGGACTGATTTGGAACTTTGGAGTCTTTTGTCTTCTTGTGGTTGACTTTTGTTGACCCATAGTTGACTGAGAGCTTTGACTTTTTGACTTTGGCTTCCGGCTCTTGCACGCTCTTCCATTCTCGTGCTTGGTGTTTGACCGTTTTTGACGGTTTTCTTGTGATTTTTGTCTTATCCGTACCTGCATACACAAAACACAAAAACAAGCATATCTTTGCCATTTTTAGTATGTTTTTGGTCATTTAGGGTCATTTCTGGTGTTAACGGATATGTGTATTTTACACCTATCAAAATTCCCCAAACTAAACGATTGCGTGTCCTCACGCAATATTACATGCCTTATAACCAAATACCTCAAAACTTCCCCAAACTAAACCTTTGAAAAGTAGCAAAGATTTTTGTTGAGAGAGCTAAGAGATCACAAGTTATAAAACACCCGATTTCCCATTTTCAAAGATTTTTTATTTTTTATGATTTTTCTTAAAAGACTACCTAACTACAACTTGTGTGACATAATGTATTGTTTTCATTACCTTTGTGGTAACTTTAAGGATCATGGAACAAAAAGCACAATTAAGTGTCTAAAAGATAACTTCATCATTCCCGACTTTTCACTTTTCCCATACTAAGCTTAAAAATAAGATCACCGTTAAGTACGAGCTAAGATGCTAAGACTACTTATAATTACAACTTGTGAATTTCTCTTCCCGACATAAATCATATATTTAAGTGTGTGTGCTCAAATTAATTTAAACCATTAAATCCACATATTTAGATAGTTGAAATCCGACCAAGCTTTACACATGGGCCTTTTGGGCTAATATGTTAATCACTTAGTAAGATCACAACTCAAAGCAAACAAAAACCTCCTTAGCTAAGACATCGTTGGTTCACTTGAGCGTCTGTCTAGATGGTCCCTTAAAACATAGGATGGTCCTTTAAACTTTAGACGGCCTTAATATATCTGGGACCGTCACTTTCTGACAGACATATTTCAGATCCTATAAATAGTGGCTTATTTCTGTGTTAGTTTTTCATATGTCGCCGCTTGTTCGACGCGCACTCTCTTTTCTCTGATCTAAATCTATTTTCTTATCCTTGTTTGTTTGGTCACTTAACTTGTTTAATCTTTTTTAAATGTGATCCAATATATCTTCTATTCATAGTGCTCAAGTGTAAATGATCATTTAAATCTCAAGATTATGATTGTGTATTAGCGTAGGGAGTTCTTTCATATACATTTGTTTCATAGAGATGAGTCCAAAATTTCCAAACGTGTGTTATTTGTTTAGATCCGGCAAGTGTGTGCTCGTAAGTCCGGAATGTTATGTGTGTGTCGGTTAGTCTTACTTAATATTTAGTCGCGTCGTAAAGATATAGCATATATAGTTGTAGTGATTGTGGTTAGTGTTTGGTTTCTAGTTCTGTAGATTAGAACTCGACATCTAGCTTAGTGTCAGAAAATAATGTAAGCGACGCGGTTTATGTATTTAGGCCTTAAAGCACAAGGTTTCTTATGTTGGGTCATAAAACATAACGGGGTTTGTTGTACCCGAAGAACGGCTTGATTTTTTTAGGGTAAAGGGTTTTCCCCTCGGTATTTAGTTATATGAAATCCTAATGAAATATAGGTTTTAGTTCCATGGAATGTGGCTGAAGTGCCACATTAACCTCAAGCTACAAACAGCTTGATAAACTAGTGTTCATGACATGCCCTTTAAAACGAAACTTATGCATAGAGATGCATTACAATAGTAACAAATTTGGCTACCTAAAACTAGACATGAACTAAGATGGAACATGAAAAATCCATGCGAACATCCCACAAACAAGCAGGCAAACATATAGGAGCGAAGACGCGAATCCAGGAGAGTCTTCGTCTCCTTAAAAACCCTTACCAGAAATACCCAGGGATATAAAACCCTGGATAAGGAAAAAATAGTAGTACACCACTCACCTAGATAATCCTGATCATTATCAAAAACAAGAAGCTGGATCTTCCATTGTCAGAGCTAAGTTCTGTGTTTTTTTATAGAGACCCAGTGATTGTTCACTCTTCTTGACTCTTGAAAGTAACAAGCTTTCATCCGTACCAAAAGAAGTATATAAGTTGAAGAATCTGAGTGGCAGTGTGCTTCTTCTTTTAACAATCATTCGGATTCGTTCTTTCCTTAAGCATTAAGTCATTAGCAGCAAGCACAATCATGAGAGTTTTGGTTTTTTTTTTTGATTTTTTTTAGATAACATTGGAAACTGAGATCCCTTAGATGGGATTAAGAAATGCTAGAACATCTACAAGCGAGGAGGCAAGAAGACTTGCCAGTAAATGCACGAATCTGAACCAAACCTTGAGAATCGCAAAGATAGAAACATTCAAAAAACTAAAATGAGAGTGGGAATTTAGGTAACCGATTCACACAAAGGGGATGCTGACGCATGGCTTTATGTCGATATTCAGGTCGATAAGCCTTGCCGCAGCTCTCTTGATTCACTGTCTGCTTCTCCCTGTAATTTCGAGTCTGTCACAGTATGTAAAGCATGTCGAGGGATACAATGAGGAAACCAAATGACATGATACCAATCAACAATATCAGCTTATGACCGCGAAGAGAATCCCTATGCTCTTTAGCAACGTGAAGCGATGAAAAAAAACCCTATGAAACATCACGCCAAAACAATTAGATAGCTAACTCATATTAAGGTCCAATAACTTATGGAATATAGTATATTTCAGGGTGAATTCTAGACGACCTATCATGGAGGCCATCTTCCAATATGCATTCAGATAATCAGTTTATGCATCTAATGGTATTGGAAAGGGAATAGCCAGAACGTAACATGTTTCTAACCGTATAGCATATCATGAAGACGGCAAAAATCAAACACTCCTATCAAACACATTGATGTAGACCTCCATTATTATTCTTATGCACAAATGATCTTCTTAAGGCACGAATACGAGTCCGGATTTGAAGAAGTTTTCGCCAACCCCAACTTATATCACCCATGCACGGAACGTCCCAAAAGCTCCTACCCCTTAGTTTATACGAATGGATCCATTGAACTATAAAAGATTCCTTATTAATCAGAATACACCATACTTTGGTTTTAGCCATAAGGGCAACATTAAAGTCATCCAATTTGCGAATTCCTAATCCGCCTTTACGATGAGGCAAACAAACAGCCTCCCAAGCCACTTTAGCCTTACCTTTCTTCATCTCCCCTTGGCACCATAAGAAACCCCTCATAAGCTGTTCTAATTCATGAATAATTCAAACAGGAAGGATAAAAACTGAAGCCAATAAATATGCATGAAGATAATACGGATCTCACAGGTTGAAGTGCGACCAGTGCAGTTTGTGAAAGTGAATTGATTCCTCTCCATGTGTCAGTTCAGTTGATCGTTGCATGTCTTTTTCAACAAGAATCATACAATCACGATACAAAAGTCTGGAAGAGATAAGAGGAACACCAAGGTATTTAACAGGAAGTGTTACATTCAGCAAAAACAGCATAGACTGAGTATTATTGAGCCTTCAAGTATCGGGACATTTTCGATGAGATTGTATAAAAGCGAGTGCTCTTAGGAATACTTAGGACAAGTCCCAAAACATTTTTAAATTCCTCCAAAGCATCAATAATAACCCGGACAAAATTAGGGTGACCCCTAGCAAACAAGAAAAGGTCATCTGCAAAACAAAGGTTAACAATATGTTGTTGCTCACAATTATGATGGTATTGAAAGTCCTCTGCGATTTGCACTCTACGCTATAAAATAAGAGTTAAAATCTCCATAACTAGTATAAATAAGTATAGGGACAAGGGGTCACCTTGCCTTAACGTACGCTTACCATTAAACCAGCCATACATGTCTCCATTAATGCAAACAGAATAGGAGGTAGTAGAGACGTAAACCATGATCCACTCAACCATAGTAGGATGAAAACCAAAACCTACTAAAATGGATCTAAGAAATCCCCAATCAACCGTGTCATAAGCCTTCTGAATGTCAACTTTAAACGCACATCTCGAAGGACCTCGTTTATGATGGTAATTTCACATGAGCTCTTGCGTAAGCAAGATATTATCCGAAATCCGACAACCCGGGACAAAGGCAGATTGGTTAATACTTACCAAGTCCCTAAGTTCCTTTTTAATATGATTCGCTATAATCTTACTAATGCATTTAAACAAGACATTACAGCAAGACATAGGACGATAATCAGTAATCTTGGCAGGTGTAGATACTTTCGGAATGAGGGATATGATAGTATGATTAAGCTCTTTTAACAGCTTACCGTTAAAGAAGAAATCCATTACTGCATTTGTGATCTCACCACCCACAATATCCCATGACTTCTTAAAGAACGCAGCAGTAAAACCATCTGGATCGGGGGCTTTGTCATCTCCCATAGAGAATAACGCATCTTTAATTTCACTGTCCGAAACTTCCCTTACCATAAATTCAGCCTTATGATTAGAAAGAACCTGAGTAAACAACCCTTGATCATCAAAAGGGGTAGTAACACCCTCTAACCCAAGGAATTGTTCATAATAGGAAACAAAAGCACTAGGAACCGCATTCCCTTCATGAAGAACATTAGAAGAATCCCTAACCATCTCAATCCTATTGCGAGCACACTTACTTTTGACAATCCTATGGAAATAGGCCGTATTAGCATCTCCCGCATTAAGCCACTCAATCTTTGATTTCTGCCTTAAAAATTGTTCTTCATCTAAAGAGGCTTCCTTAAAAGCAAGTAAATAATGAGCATGTTCATCACGGAGTAAAGAACAAGAAGGGTTACGATCAATAGCTTTTTGGGCCTCATCAAGTTCCACACGAAGATGATTTACTCGGTCATGTAAATTACCTTGATTATGAAGAAGCTTACGAAGGGGAGTTTTAAGCCCCTTTAACCGTTTAACAACTCGATACATAGCACACCCATGGACATTCAGATTCCATCCGTTAGAAATCACACCGCGAAAATCATCTTTGTAGATAAGAAAATTAGAGAATTTGAATGGCCTAGGTTTAGGTCTACTAACCTTAGGGATTCGGAGCACACAAGGAGAGTGGTTAGAAATACGATAAGGCTGGAAAATAGCGAAAGAACCCGGAAAGTCATCAAGAAAAGAATGATTACACATAATTCTGTCAATTTTCTTCAAGATGCCTTTAGACCCTTTCAGTTTTTGATTCCATGTAAAGTGAAGACCAGTAGCATTAACATCCATAACTTCAATCCGTTGAACACACTCTTTAAACTCCCGCATAGCAATATCGGGCTGATAACTACCACATGAGTGATCCTCAAGATTAAGAGCAGCATTAAAATCACCAAGAAGAACCCAAGGCTTATCACGCATAAGAGAAGCATGACCACCCAAATTATTCTAAAGAGCACGCCGGGAAACATAGTAATTATCAGCGTATATAATAGAACAGAAGAGAGCTTTGTTATCCGCTCTAATGTTAACCTGCACATGCATAACTTGGTTGGCTTAAGCCATAATTATAACGTCCACAAGATCATCGTCCCATCCAAGGATGATCCGAGTACCTTTAGGGCAAAGACTCCCATTTGAAATCCATTTCCACCTTTTACAAACCTTCTTACAAGTGTCATAAACAACAGCTACATCAACATGTGATTCTAGGATAGCACATACACTCAAGTTATTCTCATTAACTACCTGACGAACCTCTTTTTGTTTAGGGGTACGGTTCAAACCCCTAATATTCCAGGAAGCGACACTAAACATCGGAAACCGTCTGAGCAGGAGTGCTTGCCCCTGTATGTTAAAGATTCAAATTCTCATATTCATCCCAAACGTTTTCGACTTTTTCTTCCTCATCGTCATCCACTCCCAAGGCAGCAAATGGGTTTGGAGAAGTAATATTAGAAATTTTCTTCTTACCCGTATCTTGCTTCCTAGCATTGGTATCCTTAGTATTTTGCGATTCACCACCATAATTAGTATTGGACGGACCAGCCTTAGATAAAGGCTCATCACGGGCACCATTATCACCATTAGAGCTAACATTAGGAGCCTTAGGTTTAAATGCAAAATCTTTTCCAACTTGAAAACTTTACTTACCGGAACACCCTTAGGAAGTTTGTTACCTGCTAAAACTCCTTTGTTATTACGCTTTCTATTAACAACTTTCTGGAAGCCATCATTAGGAGCATTAGTATCATTCACAACCGGATTAGCTTTTTTAGGGCATGACTCAACAGTGTGTCTAAATATATTGCAAGTGGGGCATCGAGGTAGCTTCTATTCGTATTCAACTCAGATAGTCTCCTTGGTATAGCCTGGACCATCAAGATCAAGGATACCTATAGTAATGGACTCCTTAAAATCAGCCTCCGAATTGATCTCAATTAAACATCGGGCAAAACTGCTCATTTCCCATGAATCCTTGCACATCGAACTTGTGTATGAATCAAGCATAATAGGCTTTCCAATATAGGTAGCAATCAAACTAATATCGTCCTCCTCAAACACTTGAATAGGTACATCATGTAATTTTACCCATATTGGGATACGAGTCAATTCTTCTTTGTGTAGACTAGTTTTCATGGACCATTTCTTAAGAATAATCGGGGAGTTACGAATCATCCAAGGGCCACCTTCCAAAACCGCTTCTAATCCAGCCCGAGTATCAAATTTTAAGAAAAAGAAACCCTTAGCATTCATCATTATTCTTTTCAATCCATGTTTCGCCCAATTGTTTCTTGCATAATACTCAACGACCGGAAAAGCTATTCGCTTACCTATGAAATAACCATACAATGTATTTTCAAATCGAACACTTACCTTCTCGATGACCTTACGAGGTATCGAGATATTAACCCCCTCAAACACCTTTTCAGCTACCATATGTCAAAATTTTGCTTAATCCTTTGATTGATTCACAGTACTTGCACCTGCTGCCCCGACATATGAAGTAGGATTCGTATTAATTTCCACGGATTGGACCATAGGTGTTTCACTAATAATTTCAATAGGTACTTCAGTTTGATCTCCCAAAGTTCCACTAGTAGGACTCGGAACAGAACTCACATTAGTAAAAACACCATGATGTTCATTAACTTGATTAAGAGATGAAGCCTCTCATGTACCTCTAAAAGACTCAAATGGCGTAGGGTATTGAGCTTTACTCGATCTGTTGGACCAAAAATCATCATCAATAGTCGCATTAGGATCTTTACTAGGGTCCATCGTCGACAAACTAGGGTTTGTCGACTCACCAAGACTAGTAAAACGACTAAAAACATTTCTATTGGGTTGATTCAGACTTGGGGATGTATTACAAGCTAAAGATGACACACTAATATGGTCACCTTCAAGAGACGATACCATATTAGGGCTTACATGCGTTTCCAAATACCTCCCAATAATCCGTGAACCTCTACCAGCCAAGGACGATGGCATAACACGATCTCCTTCAGGAAACGATTCCATATTAGGGTTAATAATCAGTATTAATCTTTGACAAACCATCAGTATCATTAGAACCTTTAAACGGTGCATTAGGGTTTTGAAAAACCCCAATCGGTTTAGTGATATTTGCATCAGGTTTCCTACCTGCATCGACTCCTTTCAAACGCTGCATACGACTATGAAGGCTATCAACATCAAGCGAGCCAACACCACCCTCACCCTTATTTAGATTTTTGCTACTCTCCATAAACCCTAACCAATCAATCGCTAAGTAAAACAAAAAAACCAACAAAAAAACAAAAAACCCTAAGCTCCACGTCTAACTTAAAAAACGAGATAATACCCTAACAGAATGTTAAGGTACGAGTATATATATCCAGATCCTCAACCGACTTACATGTTACCAAGATCGTAAATAGTAATAATAGTAATTAATGAAACACAAAACGATTGCGATTAAAACCCCAAAAGCAAGAAACGATTTAAGAACAGTAAATAAACCCTAAAAATGATCCAACAAACAATCCTATGGATCCAAGCTTCTTGATCTGTAAGGAACTTCAATAACGGAGTAATCACAAGTGAAAACTACACGTTATTAGGGCCTTAGCAGATTAGAAAACAAAGGATGGTAGTAATTATTTGCAAATCGAATTAGAGAAGGAAAGAAGACAGAA
>BQNB010150012.1:0-12903 GCA_026074375.1 Tanacetum coccineum
GTTTTTTTTTTTGAACAACAATATATTGCAAAAATCATCTCTGTGGTTTGTAGTTTGTGACACTAATCATCCCTAGTCGATACTTTTGGCACTAATCATCCTTGAGTGGTGAAACGTTCGGCAAAAATCATCCCTAGAAGGATGATTTTTGCAAAACTTTTTGTTAATCTTTTTGTAAAAATCATCCCCAATAAGAATGATTTTTGCTGAACATTTGGCTACTCAGGGATGATTAGTGCAAATAGTATCGGTTAGGGATGATTTGTGACACAAACTACAAACCACATAGATGATTTTTGCAGTTTACTCTTTTTTTTTTGAACGGCAACTTTATTAGAAACACTAGCAAGAAGCTAGACAATTACAAAGAAATCAAATATGGGTGATAGAAAGAGAAAGGGAAAGAAAAGGGGGGGGAGAAAGCAAGATAGAGGGAGCGAAGAGGAGTAGGGCAAGGAGAGGGGGGGAGCGTAGAGAAAGAGAGAGAAGGTGGGGAGAGGGCGCGGCTGCGCACAGGGTAAAGGAAGAAGAGGCACGGGAGAGAGTGCTGTCCGCCTCTTACTACTTCGCCAGCTCCCCGTCCCCGTTCCCCCCTCCGGTTTTCTGCCTTCTCGTCTCTCAACCTGCCCCTCTCTCTCCATTTTTTTCCGTCGTTCTTCCTCGTTAGCTGGCTGGCCTCTCCCGTGTTGTACTCTCCTCCTCTCACCCTCCCCGATCTTCTCTTGTCCTTTCCCGCGTGTCTCTCCCACCCTCCGCTCCACCCCCGCCCTCCGACCACACCCGCCTTGCTTGATTGTGCCTCGGCTGCTCCCTTCTCTGCTGCCCCCACGCCCTTACATCTCCTCTCGTATTGACGAACGTTCTCTCTCCGGCGGCTTGAACAGGCGTTTCACGCCCTTCTCCGGCCTCTCCCTCTGATCACTCCTCCTCATTCCTCTCCACCTCCTCGCCCTCGCCAGTCTCGGCTTCTCCATCTCTCCCTCCCCTCTGCTTTCTGCCTCTCGCCACCCACTGTTTCCTTCGTCTTCCTTGTTCCCCACCATCTCCCCTCTTCTTCTGCTCTTCCCTTGGTCTCCCTTTTCCTGCCGCCGCACTCTCATTGTCTCCCTGTCCTTCACCCTCGGCATCCTCCCTCTTGGTTCGCTATGGTCTGCCACTCTCTGGCTGTTTCTGCGTTTCCCGTTCCTTGTGCGGCACGGCCTCCCCCTGTTCCTCTCCACCCCATCTTCTCCCCGTCGTTCCCCTTCTACTAGTGTGTCTCACCTTCGTCCTTCTTTTCTTCTTCCCTCTCTCCCTCTATTCTTTGCCTTTTTGTTTCCCATTTCCTTTTTTCTGTTTCTCCTCCTTGGACGTACATTCTGTCCCTCGTTTGTCTCCGCGGTCCGCTCCATCTCTTTCTTTTCTTTTTCTGTTTCCTGTCCTTCTCTACCTCGTGGTCTTTTACTCCCACGCCCCTCCTTTCCTCTTCTCCTCTCTCCCTCCTCCCCCCCTTCCTCTGCTATGTCTTCCCCCCTCTCCTCCCCTCCACTTCCTCACCTCTGTCTTTGTTTACTCCTTCAGTCCCGATGTTCTTCTCTTCCCTCCCCCCTCACGGACCGTTTCCCACTCGCTCATTTTCCTCCTGTTCCGCGCTCTATCCCTGCGCCCTTTTTTCCTCCTTCCCGGTCTCCTTCCTTTTCGCTCTCCTTTTCCCTTCACGCTCGGCTCACCCCCTCCCTTCTCCCCGTGTTCCCCCTCGCTTCTCGTTTTGCTCTTGCCCTGTTGGCCTTTCGTCCTTGCCTCCCTTTCTACTTCTCCTCTTTTCTGCTCTACATCCCGTTTTCCGATTCTTCTCCTTGTCGTCCCTCTTCTCGTGTTTTTCTACCGCTTTTTGCTTCTCTCACCTTCCCTCTCACTCTTCTGCGTTTTCTTCCTCTTCTTCTCATTCTTCTCCTGTCCGTGCTTCCCCTTTTCTCCTCTCTTCGTTTCCCCTCTTTCCACCTCGCTCTGCCTTCGCCGTTCCTGTACAGTTCGCCTCCTCTTGGCGTTCGCTACTTTGTTTCCTGTCCTCCCTTTTTGTCCATTCACCCTTCTGCCTGCTTCTTCTTGCCCTATTGTCCCTTCTTCTCACCTGCGCTTTTCGTTTCTTCTTTGTCCCCTAGCCTCCTTCCTATTTCCGTAGTTCTTTTCCCCCTCCCTCTCTTGCACGCTACACCTCCTCTCGCTGGTTGCCCCTTTGCCCTCTCAGCGTTCTGCCTGTGCCATCTTTCTTCTTTGCCTCTCTCTTTGCGTGACTGGTACTTCATCTTTCCTTCTTGCTCTCTTGCTCCTGCGCACTCGTCTCTCCTCCCTCCTTCGTTAGGCACATTCTCTCTTCGGACGATGCTCGTTTTTCTCTCGTTGTCTTTTCTCTTCTCGTCCCCTACTAGCGCGGGTGGCGGGGGGGGGGGGGGGGGGGGGGAGGTGGGGGGTGGGGGGGTCGCCTGACCGCCGACCCTTTCTCCTGTTGCCGGGCGTTCCTGCCCGCCCTCAATCCCCAAACCCCCTCCCACCCCACATGGGTGTAAGTGCCACCCCCACACCAACAACCCGATTCGCCCACCCACACGCAAAATCCCCCCACCACCCTGACGTAACACCCTACAACTGTCTCACCATGACACTTTCACGAGGCTAATAGAAACCACGCCGAAACGTGAAATAAGGTTCCGACCATCCACAAACTCCACCACGTACACATAAAAACGCCTTCCAAAAATAACCATCACATTAGAAGCAAGACGAACCGAATTAGAACCAAACGAGCCATTATGCATACGATGACAAAGATTGCACTTCCAACTTCCACCAGCGACATAACTAATCTCGTCACATCTCAAGCCAAAGAACAATTGAAGCATAAGTGAGGAATATCTTCAAGAATCGTCATCACACAAGGGACACGACTGCGAATTCAGTAACACTACATTGCCTTTGGACGATATTCCGCTCGAGAAGGCACACGAATCAAGCGCAGTTTTCCAAGCAAAAATAAAAACATTAATCGGAAAATAAAAACTCACCTCGTATGCAATCCGCCCAACGGAAGAAAGCCCACATCTAACAAATTCCTCACGCTGTTAAACATCGAAAGACCCCGTCTCCATATACATCACTAACCCTTCTATTATTCGCTTGGACAAAATAACAGAAACGAGTAAAGCTACACGATGCTCAAGCTTTAGTATCTCATACACAAAACCTCCTCAACAAATACTGCGAAAATAAGCACACGATGGAAGTATTTATCCGGCTACCAGATATATCTTTTCTCTTGGTATCTAAAGCAAACAGAACGAGGAAACAAAACTGATAAAGTGGCAATCACCGATCCAAAGATCCTTCCAAAACCGAGTGTGCCACCCATTACCAATCCAAATCTTTGCAATTGGACAAACAAACAACGCCTTGAACCTTGAGGTAATTAAACTCGTTGATTATAGAATTCCATTAATGAAGGATACGCAGTAGAAAAATCTGTAATATTTGATCCGTGAATGGCAGAAATAAGCTGACACCATAAAGAGTTATCTTGTGAAAGGAAGCGCCAAACCCACTTCGCAAGAAGACCTCTAAAGTTTATCATCTTACAAGAGTGAATTATATACACTAGCTTATCAAGATGTAAAGTAGTAGAATCAGGCTTAAAGGTGGACGAAAGATGTTATAAACGTACATACTCATAGTTAAAAGCTATAACTGCTTGGCCCGAATTCATGTTGTGTCCATTAAGGTTTCTCGTATAATCTATATAATACAGTATATATGCATATCAATAATAAAATACATCTTACGGTGTTTACATATACCTCTCACGGGGTTTACAACATTCAACATTAAATACTTTTTTTTTTCGATTCTCGCTCAAGGCTTCCAAAAACCCGAAAACGGGCTTGTGTGGAATGTGTGTGTATTCCAACGAATGCACGATGTTTACTTATCGGATGAGATTGTTGTTGCATAACCATCGTTATAACATTACAAACAATTACTTTTGTTGACTGCACTTAACATAATATCGCGATACATCAAATATATTTTCTAACCGATTTAAGATGTTTTTGCCGGGCCATGAATCACATATAAATGGATTTAGACCTCTTTGCATGTGTCGATACTATAACAAATGTTATTGATGTCGTAGGGTATCGAAAGCAACATGATTCGTACGACATTTACAAAATCATGGTGACTCATCGTCCTTTGTAAACACGAAACTAGAAGATATTTTGTGACATGAGTAAAGACTCTTTCATTTCCTTTAAGTATAGGTAACAACTAACAAGAAGTAAATTGGCATGGACCCTTCGATATTTTAAGGAAAATGAAAGCTAAATATGCCACATATCAACTCTACCAATGGACCATTTTCAAGCTATTTACTAACTTTTATCTTGTAAATTATAGTTGTAGGCCCTTCCTGTTGTATTATTGCATGTATCTGTCACCAACACAATGCTGACGCATAGTTTTAGGCATATAATTTAGCATACCCGTTAGACGTGTCAATCAATGCTCATCTTTGAATGATTATCCTTATAATACATTCAACTCGAGAAATTATTTAACATGAATTTTCTTTTCTGAGTGTGCTATCATAAGATTACGACCTTTTTTTTAAATGTTAGGGGAACTTGAACTATTCCCGATAATAGTTAGCGTTTGGACTAATGCTTCAAGTCAAACTAGTTTAACTTATAGATTATAAGACCTGAGCCCGACTGATAATTTGGGTCAATTAAGGTCTAAGTTATACATTTGTAATGAACTTGAACCCGCAGACAGACTCGGATATTATGATATATAGCGTAACAACTGACGGTAAACAACTAACAATAAACAACTAACAGCTAACAACTTGCCGCTAAAACTTGCAACTACCGTTGGTTTTGCCAAACACAATTTTCATTATTAAACCAACATGGGACCATGTTATCGACAGTCGATCAAATTGATGGCCATAATTCTAGTTATTTTTTTACGTCATGGTACGTTAAATTGACATCTTTAATAGTAGCATTTCTTTGATGGCCTATAGAGCGTTTAACAGTGCTTAACAGTGCGAGCCAAAAAATAATAGACAACACAAAAAAATACCTCATAATTATCAAAATAGGCAAACCACAGCCTAACTATAAGGTGCCGTTTGGTTCATTAATTTTAAATTCTAGGAAATTTAATTTCTTGAGAATTTAAAATTTCAGAATTTAAAATGTCTACGCATGTTTGGTTGACAGGATTTTATAATTTTTGAAATCTGACATTTTGTTTATTATTGCAATTTTTTAGGGAGGGATGTGTCAAAAAACCCGACCCCGACTAAGCCTATTCGGGTCGGGTTACGCGGGTACAAAAAATTATTCGGGTCAACCCGAGTAACCCGAATATTAAATAGGGTCGGGTATCAAGTTGAAATTTCTGGTAACTCGGTTTCGGGTCGACCCGATTAACCCAAATAAATATCTTTCAAAAATAAAGTTTATAAATTTTCTATATAAACGATGATAAAAAAATCAAATTTATTACGTTATACTCATATTCGGGTTGACCAAACCCGAACGGACCCGACCGTGTTGACCCGACCCGAATTGACACGAATCCTACTAACCCGAATTCAAATAGGGTCGGTTTCGGGTATGAAATTTTCAACCTTGAATCGACCTAGACCCGACCCGAACGTGACCAACCCGACCCGACTAAAGTGATGGATATTCTTTGATTTAAAAAAATAACAAACCAAGAAAAAAATAGAACAAAAACAACTAGGAAAAAAAAATTATAATTTTTTTTTTCAAGTAAATGTATATTCTTCACTTTTTGAAGCCATTTTAATTTTTCCCATTTTGGCAATTCATAGAATTTTAAATTCTCCCATTTGTGTTACCAAACACAATATTTGAGGAAATTAAAATGCAAATGTCATGAATTCCCCCAATATACCCCAACCAAACGACACCTAAAGCATTTAACAAAGTATATATTAAAATACAAAATTACTAAAAAAACACTTTCTCCGAATTATAGAAAAACAAATTTAACCCCGCCGCAACACGCGGTCTACTTTCTATCTCGCGGTCTACTTTCTATCTCGCTCATACACAATGCTAAAATGACAGGCCATTTATTATGAGGTTTATAAAGCACCGGCCCATTTCCAGTAGCCCGTGAACATTGATTGGCCCAGTTGAAAAACAAGGACTAATTCAGATCTAGCAAACCCAACAGATTCCTTGTCATAGTTGGGTCTTTAACCTTTTGTCTTTTTGTTTATTCTTTATGGTTTAGCCAAATTGCAAATTTGGTCCGTCAAATTTCAGAATGGCAAAAAACATTCGTATTTTAAAGGTTTGGTTCCAGTTTTGGTCCTTGGTCGAACTTAAATGACTGAAATACCCTTTTGTTTCTTTTTTTAATTCTCTCTTTTTCTATAATAATAATAGTAATAATAATAATAATAATTAATAATTAAAAAATTAAAATAATAAAATAATAATAACTTTTTCCAAATTTATAAAATCAAAAAACCCACTCCACGTCATATTTACATTTGCAACTATCGGTAGTTTTGCCAACCACGATTTGCATTTTTGAACCAACATGAGACCATGTTATCAACGGTCAACAAACACGATAGGTAGAATTCAAATTATGTTTACATCATAATACGTTAAGTTTACATCTTTAATAGTGACACTCACTGGCGGAGCCAGGATATTAAGTGGCGGGGGGCAAAAAAAAATTCCCGCAACGTACCTATCTTTTAGCTTACGTCAAAACAAGTTGGGTCGGGTTTTGATTCAACATTTTAAAACACTTTTAGTCAAGGTATCAACAAAAATATGAGATTTTGTGTCTATGCGTTGAAAACGTGCTACGAACTTACGGTATTAATTTTAACCTTTTTATCATAATAAAAACATCATTTTGACATTAACAATTTACAAGTAAAAGAAGTTAATGACGTTAACAAATTTATATTGCAGATATACTAATAATGAGATGGAGGTAGGTTATAAAGACCCCCTTTAAAAAACCGTTTGTACCTTCCCTGATTTTCGGTTTTTTGAGTTTTTTTAATTTTATAATTTTGTTTATGTTATAAAACTGTGAAACGGAAAGTACGGAACAAAAATTATAAAGTTTAACTAGTTAAAAGTATTAAACTGTCAAAAAGTACGGAACAGAAACCGATAAAACACTGTGTTATACTGCAAACGGGAGGACAAAAGAACAGTAAAAGTACGAAAGATGTACTTTATTTGTACGCTATGGGGTACCAATAGTAGCACCCGATGGATGGTTTTATTATACATACATTGAACAATATATTGATAATATTAAATTAAATGAGATTGTATGACTTTTTTAACCTAGTCCCAATGTAATACTGCCATAGTAACCCTCCCCAATCCCTACGCCCCAAGGTACTTTCCTGTTCCTTGTCTTCACATTTTCTGACTAAACAAAAACCATTGGAAAAAATGGTTTCTAGACATTAAAGCACACTCGACACTCAGATGGGTAATTCTCAGTGAACGACGAAGGCACCGGGAATATCAAGCTGAGGGCACCGCGATTTTTTTTCTACAAATTTGATATTTTTCCTACATGATATTGTGTGTCTACGAGAGGTTTGTTGGGAAAATGCTAAAATGACAGGCCATTTTCAGGTTTCTAAACAGCGGCCCATTTACCAGCAGCCCATAAACGTTGCTTGGCCAAGCTTAGAAACAAGGACCACTTTGAATCTCGCAAAAGCCCAACATATTCCTTCAATTAGTTGGGCCTATAATCTTTTGTCTTTTTGTTTATTTCTGTTTAGTTATAACAAGCAGGATTACTCGCGCGTTGCTGCGAGGCGTATTTTGTGCGGGTTTATTTTTTCAGTCTCATGTTTAATAGTTTGTTTTTTTTCTTATATGGGTTTATGTGTTGGACTTCATGTTTAAAGGTTTCTTTTTTTTTGGCTATATGGTTTTTTTTTTTAATATAATCTTATGGGACTACGTGTGCCTTAAATGACAATCGCGCGTTACTGCAGTGCACTTTTTTTTTATTTCATGCGGGTTTATTTTTTCAGTCTCACGTTTAATAGTGCGGGTTTATTTTTTCGGTATCATGTTTAATGGTTTTTTTTTCCTTATATGAGTATATGTCATGCGCGTCGTTGCGGGACGTTAAAATTTTATTTTATTTTTAAAAAAAATTTAGTGCAAATTTATTTTTTCGGTCTCATGTTTAATAGTTTGGTGTTTTTTTATATATGGGCTTATGTGTTGGGCCTCATGTTTAAAGGTTTTTTTTTTTGCTATATGGTTTTTTTTAATATGTGTCATATATTTGGGCTTATGGTTTTTAGTGGCGTAAAACAACATCGTTTAATGCAATCTAGAGTTGTACATTTGTGACCGTGTCGATTATTTTAAAGTTATTAGGTATCGAAGATGTTTCCGCGGGTATTTTTTATCTGAATAAATCGGTACTTTTGTAATATTCTTTTTTCCCCTATTTTGTGCCAACAAATTATTTTTTTTAAAAACACAAATTGGGCCGGTGGGAGTTTGTTTTTTTTAATATGAGCTTATGTGTTAGGCCTCATGTCGCGGGTGTTTTTTGATCTGAATAAATCAGTACTTTTGTTGGGTCGGCCCAAAGTGGGAGTTTGTTTTTTTTAATATGGGCTTATGTGTTGGGCCTCATGTCGCGGGAGTTTTTTTATCTGAATAAATCAGTATTTTTGTAATTTTTTTTCCTCATGTTGCATGTATTTTTTTTATCTGAATAAATCAGTACTTTTGTAAAAAAAATTCCTATTTTGTGTCGAGCAATTTTTTTTTCTTATATTGCCTACTTAATTAAAAAAAAGTCAAATGGGCCGGCCCAAATTTGAGAGCCCAGAAAACCGAACACTGTAGCGCCACTGTAGCATGACGACGAAAACGTCATCGTTTCGATTCCCCTGTAGGTAATGTATATAATTAGGTTTTCTATAGTTTTCTTGGAGATATTATTTGTGCTCATTTTGTCTTGGAAGAAACCCATTTTATAACTTGATATATCTGCAATTTCGAGTCGCTTTTTATGTTGCGTTCTCAAGTTTTTTTAAGAAAGTATAAAAATAATGAGTAAAGAAGAGAAAATAATAGAAAAAAAGGAAAAAAAAAGTTGTTTTTTTTAGTTTTATGTTCTCGAGTTAGGAATAAAAGAATTCAAAAAAAATTATTATTATGCCCTTTTAAACATGTTTATTTTCTCAAAAGAGCCCCTTTTAAACAAGTTCATTTTCTCAAAAGAGTCAAATATAAGTAACCACTGAGGGTTATATTGGTCATTATACTCAATAGTTTGTGTGTACTTTTGTTTTCGTTCATATCCGCCCATATTTGGGCGGAAAATTTTTGAAGAAAAATGTTAAGGGTTTTCTTGTCATTTCCCTTTTGTTTCATTTTTTTTTACCAGAAAAACTCAAAAACACATTAAGTTTTTAGTTTCCTATCATTCCGTTTATTTTCATTATAAAAAAGAACTTAGAGAACGGAACATTAAAGTGCATAATACTAAGTTTTATCTAAGATCAGCAACATCGTTTTGCTAACATCATATCTAGTAATATCTCAAAGCCGTATACGAAGGTGTGCGAGGTGTGATACCGCACTTAGCCTAAAATTTTCAAAGGCCTCAAAATATATACCTCATTATAAATTTGAGGGCTCAAAATTCACTTCAAACAAAAATTGTTGCCGTGTACAATCTTATTGTGTAAATATTTATTAAAACTTAAGATAAATCAACAAAACATTATGATTTTCTTTTCAATAGTTGGCATAATATATTTTTAACCATTGTATATAAATTTTCACGCAGAGTCTTCGTTCACTTAGCTATGGCAGTGCACATATCTTATACCACCTCAACACACATACTATGTCGACTCGACCCGACCCGACTAATACCTCCCTTTTATGTACCACGGTATAGGCATGTTGCGAGCCACAACACATCTACCTAACATGTGAGTATTCACACTTTTTTGAGGTCAAAAAATGCTGTATTGGTCACATTTTCACCTTAATCAATGGCAACAACCACTTTATGTACCTTGAAACAATAATACTAGGCCTAGCTTGGCCCCATGCAAGTTTCTTAGTCACCAAGCATCACCTTTTAACCCAATCATAACCCTACCATCAACTCCAATAGCAACACACAACTCGTTTTCCAAAACAAACTACAATAATGATGTATCAAAACCTTTTTCTTCCCTTGAGTTTCCGACTTAATATTGCGAGCCGACTAATCCTAAAATAATTGTCTTTCTAAACAGTCCGAAGTCGACACAAGTGAACCTTCGTGACCTCAAAAGGATTAATTTTTCCCCCGTCAAATTCAAACCAATATTGTTATTTTTGAAGAATCTCCTCCAAGACGTTCGGAAATTTTTGATGCTATAGTTTTTTGTGCTTTCAATTGGTGTAAAAGTCGTTGTCATACGACGTTTTCTTGGGACGATTGGTTAAAAAATCCTCAATTTATTTCCTTGTAATTGTTTTCTAGCTCCTTGCTAGTTTAATAAATTTTTGCCGTTAAAAAAAAAAAAAAACCAATATTGTTATTTTTACCATTGAGACATCCCTGGTATCAAATTTGTTAAATGATCAACTTTAAAACAACCAACATGTCCTACCACCAACCCCAAAGAGCCTACTTTCCACTTTTGGTTTCTACTTTAACTTTAATACCACCTTCTTAAGACCTTTTTTTTTAATAATCATCCTTCATGGTGTTTGTACATTGTTCATAGTCGTAGCCTCCTTCATTTCATTCCTTCATGTAGTGGTTTTTCTAGCCTTAAAGATGATCAACTCGAACCCCCTCACTCCGCCGTACGAGCCACCTGAGTCACCGTCACTATATAGCACTCCCGCGCACTCTAGATGTCCCACTCCATCCCCTCTAGCGCGTGTTTTTAAACCTATAAAACCATCAAAACAAGCCATGATCATGACACCAACACCAACACATGCCCATGCCCATGCACATGCACTAGAGACTCCAACGCAAACACCAACACGAACACCGAATTTTCTTTACCCAAGTACGCGCGATAGGCTTTTGTTGAGGAACCATCATAGAACCGACCCTGCCATTTGGTGTTGCGCGATTATATGTTTGATCTTTAGCCTACTTGTCATCTTATTTGGCCTCACAACTTTGATCATTTTTCTTGTTGTCAAGCCAAGAAATCCTGTTTTCGACACTAATCACGCGAGCCTTGATGTCATAAACTTTGACTCACCAGGAAACTACAACGGCGATTTCACTTTTATTGCGAATTTCTCCAATCCAAATAGAAAACTAAACGTGAAATTCGAGTATGCTCTTCTTGAACTGTTCTTTGATAACAACTTGATAGCAAACCAAACGATAAGACCGTTTAGCCAAAGGGAAAAGGAGACGGGTGTGGTCAAGATTCACTTCATATCGAGCGTTGTGTACTTGCCACTAAACCATGTCATGGAGCTAAAAAGGCAGGTTTTGAGCAACAAAGTTATGTATAGTGTTAGGGGGACGTTTAGAGTGCGAGTGAGCTTTGGTTTGATTCATTTCGCTTATTGGTTGCACGGTCGATGTGAGCTGCAAATGAGTAGTCCACCATCTGGTGTACTTATGGCAAGACGCTGCATCACGAAGAGATGAAAACACCTATTTTTCGTTTTCTTCACTAGTTTGAATTGATATCTAAATTGACTCAGTTCAGCATATATATGTATCTATACAAAATCCCGGAAAAAATCTGTATAAAGCGCGCTATTTGCTCAAATTTTCGCCATTTCAGTATGTATATTGGTTTCGTTTTTGCTATAAAATACCAATGTACATTTTCATTTGTCACTTCATGTGTTGAGCTATTTTCTGTCTGCATCTAAACCGTTTCAAGAGCCGAAAATTGTAGTACTTAGGGTCAACAATTCGGGATTATAGTCAAAGTTGCTCGTTTGAAATATGACCTAACTCGTTAAGTAACAATATATGATGTGCACGACAAAGAAAACGATATAAAGATAAGATATTGAGTATCTTTACTCATTGTCAAAAGCAAGATACTTGAGGATTAAAGGAACATTAAAGTGTAAAGACAGATATATCTCCATTGGCATGCTGCAGAAGGTGTATCTTAGGCCGCTTTTTGTGATCAAATCTACTAGTGACGACAAAGTTACAAATCTAACGGAATGCTTCAGATGATACTAAAGTTCGTTCCATGATCGTTATGGGTTCAATTTAGTCGATAGACTTGTCTAGAAAGCACCTAAGTTTGGGCAAATCAGGTAATGGGAGACCGGCTTTAATAAGTCCGGCAAATGAAACCCAATCTTGGTCTTACCGAGCCTGATCGGTCCTATTTCAGGCAAAATTCCAGTTCTAAGCTTGGCCCGGTATGAGCCTCCCGGTCCCAGATTAAGCCAGCTGGTTAGGCCTGTCATAGCCGGGTTGGAAAATAAAAATGATCAGGCGACTGTAAAGCATGTTCAGAATCCAGCTGAAACCAGCAGGGGCAACTTTTTGTTCAAATTAAAGCAAGATACAACTGTCATGTAATAATCTTATCACATACCAACCAACAAGAGGCAAATCAGAACTTATAAGTTGGACAATGGAAGACATGAATGGATCAAAAACAGCTTTTACTCGGCTCAATAATTTTTCGTTTCATACGAAACAAGTTTTGAGTTTCTTTCTAATATATTTTTTCCTGATTTGACCCATAATAGTTTAACTATAGCATGAATAAACGAGTAGCATAGTCACCTCTATTAATGGCTTAAGTTTTAGTTATAATGATTTGGTACGACAAAAGAACTCGACCATATAACATGTCATATA
>BQNB010150013.1:0-13328 GCA_026074375.1 Tanacetum coccineum
TTATCTGTTAATTCGTTCGATTTATTTACTTGTTAATGTTATTCGATTTGCGCTATTAAAAGTATGCATGTTTCCCAACAAAATCCTATGTTCTTAACTTTGTAATCATTATAGCTTCTTGCTAGTTTTAATAAAATCGCCGTTAAAAAAAAAATATTGATTCAAAGTCTCAAAATTTATCTAGTAGACATGAAGGGTGCCTTGCATGATTCTACAAAACATGTCATGATTGAAAACTGCTGTATACATCAACACACTGACACAATATTGTCATATAGAATAAGACGTTCAATCGCTAGAACATTTTGGAGAGGCAAGTGAAATAAATAACAGGGTCCACAAAGAGATGATCAATACACACTACAAGTAACAGGACTTGTAATTATTTGTAGCACCTCTTGGGTTAAAGCCATATATTTAATTCACTCGATCAGTGTTATGAATGCAGCCTCCACTACAAGAAAAACCACCTATAGTGACAGAACAGATTTCGTCACTAGCAGTATTAAAATTCGTCACTAAGTCTGTTAGTGACCAAAACCAGAGTCGTCACCAGTCGTCCACTATAGGCGCGTCCGCGTCACTAAATCAAATTAGAGACGAATAGAATTCGTCTGTGGAATAATGACGACAAATAGTGGTCTACTTCAGGTTACGTGGATGACTGCATAAAACCATGAGTTGCTGACTGAATATTTTGCACAGTTTCTTTTGTTTAGAGACTAAAATTGGTCGTCACTACGAATGTCAAATCGATTGACGAAATACCGTTGCGTTGATCGCATGGGTAATGACCAGTACCATTTGTGAAACTTAGAGTGTGGGGGCATATTTTCGGTCACTTTTTGTTTAGTTGTAGTGACGAGAAAGTCGTCACGGCTTTTAGTTCTTGTTAGGCGAGCCTAAAAAAAGGTGGTCACCAATAATCAGCCTATAACAAAAAAAAATGGATCCAGTTTTCGTTTTACTGCTTAAATGTTTTTGCAAACAAACTAAAATTCTTTGAAAGTATGTTATTTATATAGCCAATGCCAAAATCTTACATAATAAGTTTATTTACAAATACTACGGTTGAAATTCGACACGAATTGACATAATTAAATACATAGTACCGAGTAGAAAATTGTTTATACGAGACGCTCATGCTTGAACACTAAAACGGCCTATCGAATTATCTAGTATATGTACAGGAAGATCATAGAAATGATTTGGTCAAAAATGTACGTTAGTACTATCGATGTTGTCGATCTAGATATGGAGAAAACATGTTATAACGGTCGACGCCTATCTTTGCTCATCTCGCAAAAAGGATTAGTTAGAAGTGTGCATGCAGATGGTTCATTTGGTCAATGTTGCTCACCAAGAGCCAACTGCCGATTGTGGTGGTAGGAAGATACTGCAGACGGAATAGCTGCTTACTGCAGAAAAACAAGGAAATGGAAAACAATGACGTCTCGCAAGATCTGTGAAACATGAAGTTAATTTATGATTAAGAAAAATACTTAAAATATGGTTTCGTGAATACACTATGAAGGTAAAACGGGCTCGACAATTCAAGAACTACATTGTTTTTTCTATGAGGAAACGATTTGAGCTTTTGTAACGCTGAATGTATGGCCCCTGGGTTACTTATAGTTTTCTAAAGAAATCGTTGTTGTGTAAATTTAAACGACCTGCCCATTTACAAGCTCTTATAGAATACATATGAACGAATGTATGTACATCGGGTTTCAGTTTGAGTAAGACTACTCTTAAGATACTCCGCGAAAACATGATTCGTTATAAGTCAGAAGTTGCTCTAAAGTCGAGGCTACTCTAGTGACTTAAGTCGAGCTGAGTATAACTTACTGGGCTTTGGTGATAGTCCATTAAGGAGTAAATAGCAATATTCAATCCAAACTTTAATGGTTAATTGTGATGTAACAATGCTGAGAAAAGTGAAAGTTTGATCTAATATGCTTATGAACATAGACTATTGTACTGGCATCTACGGTTTTTATGTAATTGTAAGCTTAAGATAAGATGGATAGTACCTTGTGAGTCTGGATGATCCATACAAGCTATTGGCTGTTTATTTGGGTTATGCTGAGGACTAGAATTTTATGTGATGGGGCGTCCGTATAATCTTAAATAAAGGTTTCATTAGTTGATCTTATAATGCCGTACCTAAACATAAGACAATATAAAAAGAATAACTTGAAGTTTTTGACTCTCGAAATCTCTTTTTAAAGTAATTAAAGAGCTGACATAGACCATTTTCTAGATTGGGGAAAAATCTGGAGTTCCTCATGTGAGGCAATTAAAATGATCAACTGCTCAATGCTCACATACATACAATGTAGTAAAGTATGACTGCCACATCCCTAACAAATTTATATGTGAAGGTCTGTCGAGAGATGTCGTAAGTATAGAAAAGGACTTGCATCAGTGTACACGACATGTAAACATCATTGAGGGTATTGGTACAAGAGATAGATGATGCAGTTGGTGACTTGGGCGGTACAGTTGGTTTAGGTAAGGATAAAACAGAGATTTTTGTGCTGGTAAACACGGATTGATCAGCCAGCCCACCTACCTCAAACTGTTGTTTACGTTCGAAGGTGTAACTTTATTATATTACTTGTGTTTGTAATTCATACGTTTATTGACTGAGATATTGTCTACGAGAGTTCCATGAGAATATTCTGCGCAATGTGAAACGAATATAAGCCTACGATTCTAATAACGAAAGAAATTTAGTTGCATGGTGTTGAGTCACTAATGAGTTGACTCAATACATATTAATCTTTTAAGAGCTTATAACTCAACGCGTATACTATATTAATCTTTTAAGAGCTTATAACTCAACGCGTATACTGATAGCAGAAATGAATATACTTGGTGATCATGTTAAACTATTATTGACATTGAATATGTCAATCATCATGTTCGTTATCATACTTCCGTTATGATTCCTGTTGGCTAAAAAAGCTTATATAGGGCCTATCACCTCAACTTTTACCATTCGAATGTAACATTATTATATTAGTATGTTTTTTGTAATTATACTTTATTGCCTGAGATATTCTACTAAGTGCCATTAGATAGGAGGTCGATATAAAAAAATGTAGCTTCAGGTACCTTTGTATTCGGCTTGCGTCCTGTGGCGCGTGTGTACATACATCCGTGAGAGCCCGTCGGTTGTTCCTTTATTAGTTTTCAGGGTGAAAATGAACTGTTCCCTCATTATTTGAATCACAGCCTGTGACTCTATGTGTGGAGTCGAATTCCGTTTGATGACATATGCGCTGAACAAAGTCTCTAACCTGTTCAATACAAATAAGTTAGGTTCTCGCAGTATGTGTGTCCCATAAAGATAGCACACTGAAAATGGTTATGCAATTTTTGACCGAATGCCTCTAAAGCATTAGTACTAAAAAATGACGTTTTGCTGTGTATGAACCCTTAATATACGAATATATTGCTGACAGAAAAAACATGTCGCCCACCATCATAAACATAAGCATGACCTTGTGGCTAATAATGTGAGAAAATCTAAAAGATGTCGAGTAAGAAACGGTGGTGTGATCTTGTGTATCAAGTTGATAATGCTAGAAGAGAGTGATGCATTTACCTTATGTGAGCATCGATGCGCACTTCAACAATAGCATGCTAGAGTGCTTGGAATCACGCAGTACAACTATATATAAGAAAACATGAAAGAAAGTAGCGCACACGGAGATAAGCATGGTGAATGGCTATTTATATATGTAGATAACTTCGTGACAAGCGTACACAAAAAAAAAACATACCGTGAGCGTTAAGTAGGGATTAGTCGGGAGTTGGTCCAGAATTTGCTATGGTCTAATTTGGGGTCAAAGTCATCGAGTGTTAATCGACCTTTAGTTGGGAGTACTTGCCTATTATGAAAATTGCAGCACATGCTTTTTGAAATATGGCCTTCCTCGTAGCTGCCATGAAATAATTCTATTTGTCACTAGTATATATGAAGAATTAAAAACCTGAGTGACCTACAAAGATGTTGCCAATTCTGATTAATCGTAAAAGAAATGTGTGTTTGTTTCGCCAAGAAGCCTTTCGTTAATCCGCTTTACCTCACTAAATCAGCCTCAGGATAGTGTGTATGAGCGGGATGAGGGATCCAGTGCACACTGTCTTTATGCCCCAATTATAGTGAACCCTTTGAATACCATCTGCCAAGTAACAGTGTGATGCTAGAAAAGCCCAAAGGAGTTTGATATAATATCGAAAGACAACAACAATATTGTTATAATTAAACTGTAGCCACAGTTTACCTGAGCCACAGCGTTCATATGTCTGGAGCAAGTTTGAGATAGGCAGCAATTTATCGCATACTCCGAATTCTCCGTGGACAGACGTCGAGTACATATATTTTACTGTTCTATTAATCTTTGTTAAGTGCGTATGAATATGTTTACAATTGCAAAAATATGATACGCCTGAAGTAAATAAGCAATCGATGGCGCGCTTAGCAAGACATAATGAATCATGGAACTATTCTAGGAATGTAATTGGTTGTTTAAACTAGAACCTTGGAATGAAGCCAACTTGAGACTTCACAGTTGCTTTGGGAATTAGCTGTATTGCTCTCAAGAAGTTTATTGGCGTTAACCGCTTTCGCGCATGTCTTAATCAACCATTTAATCTCATATGTTCTGAAACGTTTGGGTGGCAGCTTATCAGGACGAAGAGAAGCACTGTATGTCATCTATGTGATTCTTTCAAACTCATTGGAAAAAGCCGATCACTTAATGCTAATGGGTCGTCCTCCTGTTAGGATTCTTGGACTCTAGCTCGTATTGATAACCTGCTATGAATAACTTTTCTGTAGTAAAACTAGTTTCGATGATTTGAACTTACAAGTGCTCCAGGAGCCAAGACTCTTATTAAGTCGCACCCGTTGGGTAAAATTGGTTCTATACTATATCATATCGCAATATCTGGACCGTTGTGTCGCCATTATGCGAATGGTAGTGCTGTACACACGTTGTGTTTCATAAATGAGGACATAAAACGTTTTGAATGAGATATATTCAAAGGACTTCTGGTTCTATGCCAATACTTCGCTGTCTTTGATGCAAACTCAGTTAACACAAAACTTTCTATGAATTTTCATAGACGATAAAACGCAATATTATCAATCGTACCGTAAATTATCGTTTACATTATGGACAATATAAGCAAGGAAGAAACATTCATATTAATCCTCAAAAAATAGCCTATCCATCAATATGTATTTATCAGTTTTGTGATGTCTAATGGTGGTGTTTTTTTCGGTGAAAACTATTATATGTGACAGTTATAATATCATTCATGTCAAAATTCTCATGGCATAAGCATAGTTGAATTCTATGAATTTGTATGTTATGTGTGTGCCAACGATGAGTTTAGGTTCTAAGCAATTTCTTTGGCGGATAACAGTTATTTTTCAAAAGCGTCAACATGATGCGTTTGTAAATTTTCCAGGCTGTAACACATTATTACTTCGCACCAAATTAAAAGGAACCATCATAACAGCAACATTACTAACAATTTCTGATTGACAATTTAATTTTAATCTCTAGCAACATATTTTCAACATAAATCACCATGGTGTGAAGACATATGACTGTAAAATCATTTAAGAAATAAGTCACATACTACTACAACGCAAAGTAACATCTCGCTATTCGACTATCTAATTCTACTATAGAATATAAAGAATATTACCTACCTTCTAGTAAGGTTAATCATAGCAAAGTCATCTCAACCATTTTATATCAACTGGATACGTAGAATAGATGTGTCATAGCGATATGAAAACCTCACATTTAATCACATGACTTCAAAATTTCACCTTTGAAGATTCGACATTAGCATGCCCTATTTAAAACCGAGCAATCAAAGTTTTATGAGCATACCAAGCAGAGCGCATACATTGGTGTTAGAGGTGGTCTATTGAGGAACGGCTTAGTGGAACCTTCTATGGATGCCGGGTTTGTGTGTATTAGTGTCAGTGTCCAGATAGCTTTTAGCGAGCGAACTGTCTCTGGCGTGACATAGTGGGGGAGAGTGTTGATTGGCTTATTATGTAGAACTGGACTGCTTCGTACGTGTGCTCAAAAGTCGTGTGGTGTTCAATGTCTGAGGCGCTCTAAGATTAGTCTGACCTAAAAGTGTTCCAGTGTTCCCCTCTGCTCTTACCAGGGTAATATTTTCCCTATTTGCCTGAGTGGGCCTTCACAGTTGTGGGAGTAGTTGTTTTTACCAAGTGGTTAGTTAGATGTGTGAATCGAACCGTTAACACAAAATGAGAGCTTGAGATTTGAATAACGGCATAACGCACAACCGAACGTAACACAACCGAGCAATCCGTAACACAACCGAGAGATCCGTAACACAACTGAGCAATCCGTAACACAACCAACCAATCTGACACACAACCGAGCAATCCGTAACGCAATCGATCAATCTGTAACGCAACCAAGCAATCTGTAACACAACCGAGCAATCCGTAATACAACCGAGCGATCCGTAATCTGATTTCAACCGAGCGATTAGAGCTTGAAGATGATGGATTGATGTGGTGTTTTAATTTCAAATGAGCGATGAGAGTTTAACGAATTTACATGGTGGATTGATGTGGTGTTTGGAGATGAATTTACATGGTGCGATGGATCTGATTTTTTTTAGATGAGTTGATATGAAGAGTGAGATGGGTCGGATCTTTTTTTTGAGATGAGTTATTTATTGAAGTTTGATTAAAAAAAAGGAAAATGCCGTGTGTTAAGAGTAAAAAAATGTGGCTTTTTTTCCAAGTTATTTTTTGCACAAAATATTTTTCTCATAAGTTTAATATTTTTTTTTCACTTTTACATATTAATGAAAAGTAATATATTTACCGATTATGTTTGATATTAAAATTAGATATTAGGGGTGAGCAAAACGGACTGTGGACCGGACCGAACGGACCGGACTGAACCTATTTCGGTCCGGTCTTCGGTTCGTCATTTTCCTCATTTTTCGGTCCTCGATCCGGTCTTAAAAAAACGACAATTATGCCTTATTAGACCGGACTGGACCGAACCATTTCGGTCCGGTCTTCGATCTGGGGTTTTGGCCAAAGTCGGTTTTGGTCGGTCCGTTCCGATTTTCGGACTGTGAGCACCCATGATATATATATACCTAGATTGTAATTTAGTGACTACATAGTGACCGCTTATAAGGTTGGTCACTCACTTTTTACTAGTGACGAAAAAAAGTGACCATAAATTATATCGTCACCGAATAGTGACCAAAAAAGAAAGTCGTCACTCAATTTTTGTCACTAAAGCCCCCTTTTCTTGTAGTGAAGGTTATATTTCGGTGGTTTTGCCTGTTGGTCTATAAAGGTTAACTAATGATAGGAACAAAACTCTCGAAGGTCGGGATTTGACAGACGATTTTTAGAGGACGCTCCGGACCAGTCTTAATCCGATAGTTTTCTACCGCGGGTACAACTCGACTATAAGTTTTGTACTATTATGAGTTTATGATGGGTATATGAAGATAGACTATGCGATGATTCGGCAGTTTGTATTCAAAGACACCTAGAAGTGGACGGGCACGGTGATAAAAAAGGTCTAAGCTGTTTGTGATAAAGTTTCCAACTAGTTATTGAAATTTTGACAAATATTACACATTTTTGAGTTCAAAACTTGATGTTCGGCATGTCGCCGCTTGAAAACTCAACGGTTTAGCAGGTGCGACCGCCACAACAGACTGCGACATCCGAAGGCCGTTACATGTAAGGTAATCGACTAGTGATGGTCGGCACTACCGGACATTAAAAATGGGACTCAAAGACCATAAATTCGTAGATCTAAAAGCATTTTTTGCTCTTCTACTGTTTTAATTCATAGAGTTGAAAGGGACAACTTAAAGACCATAAATTCTTGTGCACATCATGTATTAGTATATTGTGCTCTTAAGAAACATACGTCCTTTGATTCAGGTTTAGAAATCACAAGGAGAATTAAGTTATGAAAACTTCAAAGAATAGAAGATATCTATTATTTTCGAATTTGCTAATTGTCAAATTTCATATACTCCCTCCGTCCCATATTAAGTGTCCATTTTTGACTTTTTAAAGTTTTTTTTCTTCAACTTTGACCTTAATTATTTCTTCTTATGTTATATGATACTCAATGCAAAATATATGAATGGATAGAGTTTCGAATGTATTTTTCATTGGTATAATTTTCAGTAAACATTATATAACATAAAGAAAAATATTTACGGTCAAAGTTGATGAAAAAAGAATTCAAAAAGTCAAAAATGGACACTTAATATGGGACGGAGGGAGTAAGTAACATGAAAATAGTTAATCATTTCGTATGGCTTGATGGTACTCATTGTATTCCCATAGAAATAAGAGAAATATTTTGTACATGAGTTACTTTTTCATATAGTGACTTGCACCATGCCTAATAATATGGGCCTTTAACCAAGGGTGCCATAGCTTTTGAGGTGATTTTATTTAAAAACCACTTAAAGTTTATTTAATGAATGATTTAGTGAATCAAGTTTTTACGCATAAAAAATGTGCATCGGGTAAAAGACAAAAAATAGGAAGGTTTCAGATTTACCGACTTCCGGAACGTAATTAATTTTTGCCTTTCGATGATATGAGAACACGAAGCATAGTTTATTCGGGTTGGATCTTGCACTAAACAAAGCTAGTATAAAATATGTGACCGGGTGTGAGATGGTTCAAGTAAAGGTATACCGTTAGCCTTACCGTGGGGACGGATCCCACGATTAGACTTCGGAGAGAGAGTAAGAACACATGTTATTAGAGGTATATGTGTGTATTGGGGAAGGTGAGAAAATCATACCTTTTGGGGTGTTAGAGGACCCTCTTTTATAGGTGACTAATCACATTAAATGCATATTAATGTACGATTGAATGTTGACTAATCACATTAAATGCTGATGGGATGTTGACTAATCACATTAAATGCTGATAAATGTTGCCATATCCGGGTCAAGGCCAGGGTCCACATGTGATTAGTACAGTCCAGGCCTAGAGCCCTGTTATACGTACTATACGTCATCAAATATAGTTGTACTTGAAACAAAGGTATAATTGATAGTTCACGCCAAACTTATCCTTCGTATTGTCTTGATATGTTAAAGGTTAGTTCCATAATTAAGCTTTATAGTTTTTGGGCATCGATTTGGTTGGATTAATGTAACCGAAAATGAGAACATAGTTTAACGACCTATATTCCTATAAGTTTTTATAAATGGGTGATTTATATGTATAAAGTTGAAAACTTTGATGATGTCCACATACATTATCCTCTCCAAATTCTAAAAACTTTCTTAAGAGTTAAGATTTTAACACATACATTATCCTTTCCAAATTCTATAAACTTTTTTAAGAGTTAAGATTTTAAAACTTTTGTATCGCTTATTTCATCAAACCTAATGTAAGATTAAAAAACACTCTAACAAATATGTGGGCAACATGAAGAACTTTATGTAAATTTGAACTAATCAATCTCAATGGGTTCATGTAAATATTTTGTATATTGCGAGTTTAGGATTTTGACCTTTTGAGGTTGATCTTTAGAGCATACATAAATCACAATGCGTAGTCTTTCAAAGACTTGTTCTTATGACAGAATATACTTTCCAAAACACCTCAAACATATATATATATATAGAACTTGTGTGAGAGATGAAATCCTCAAGTCAATAAACTTAACACTTGAGTATCTTCATATTGTGTGAGAAACTTTATAATCAAATGGTTGTGAGTTCAAGTCCTACTTAAAACATGTGAGAATATCAGCTTAAAGTATTACTAGCATGGCATCCGTACAAAGCAGCGGTTTTGAGGCCATTAAAAATAAAAAAAACTAAAAGTTAATAAAAATATATCAAAATGAATGTTGAATTAAAGAGCACCAAATTTTAAAAAATATAATGAAATTAGATCATAAAATGAATTAATATATAATAAGATATTCCAATTAAAAATAAAGGTAGTTTTTTAATTAAAAAGTGACACATGTCACTCTAAGATATGGTTCTCTAAAATGAGATGGATGGTCAAGATTGCATATCTTTATATTTCCATAATAAGTAAATTTAAAGTCTGAATTTTTAAGACTTTATAAAAATAAAATATCCTAAATACTTTATAATATATATAGATAGATAGATAGTGCTCATGACCAATTCAACCTTTTAGTTTAGGGTAAACACCATTTATGAACAATTTACTATTTTTAGTGTCTAATTATGAACAATGTACTAAATTAAATACTATTATTAACCACCAAACCCGCTGATAGCCGGTATTTTTCCATTTGTTAACGGTCAAACCGGTCGTGTTGACTTTTCTACTCGCCACGTCAATATATCATTTTCCACGTTAGTAATTATAATCATGTGGTTTGTTTTTCCCTCCCATTTGTTTCCCTCTAAGTTTACTCTGTTTTTTACAACTGTAACACTTCCAACATAGCAGCACTTCTTAAAAAAAATTCTTTGTTACAACTAAATTCATTAACACCTGATATAGATTAGATTCTCCCTCAAACCCTACAAATTCAGTAACACTTTCTCTTCATGAAAATGGATTCCGAGCTCAACAACCAAAATGATCAATGGGAACTCAATCTTGATATAGATGATTCTGATATCAGATTAACACCCATTCTTCGTTCATGTAGCAGCACACGTGTTGAAACATCCACCACAACCCAAAAGCTAGCCAGGAAAATACCCGGTCCTGCGGGTATTGTTCAAGCAGCCAAGCTGCTTAAACAAACAGATATTTAGGATGGCGGGGAGGGGTGTGTAATGTTGACACAATAATATATTAAGAAGGTTGTTGAGGATGTGGGTAAGGATGATGATTTTAAGAGTGGGTCATGAGTTAGCGCCATTGAGTATGTGAATGCTAATGGTGGAATTGTGAGTGGGTGTTTAGGATACATTAAGAACTTTCTCAAGAATGAAAAACTTAACCAAGTTGTTTCAATAGTCAAGTCTTGTACTCTGAATGTGATTGGCGATCTTACAATGACTCTGAAAGATCTCTCAGGTACAATACCTGGTACAATACATCACAAAGTCATTGATTAGGATGGTTATGGAAAGGATAAATCTATAGGAGCAGATTTGATACTTGCTAGTGTTTAAGCTTTTTCTCCTAAACCATCAATGCATTACCTTAACATTACAATGAGAAACATGGTTAAGGTTTTTTGTAAGGATACATTTCCTGGAAGTGGCAGTGGTGTAGGTGGGAGTGAAATATTAATGGAAGAAGAAGAAATAGTAAAATTGATGGAAGAAGAAGAAATGGCTGATTTGGAGTTACTGGTTTGTGGGAATGTTACTAATCAAGATGATCTATACAAGTTTGATGAAGAAGCATTAAACCTCGTATTAGAAGAAGAAGAAAGGCAAGCACGGGCTGAACAAGAGTGGTTAGAGAAATGTAGGCAAGAAGAAGAGTTGGATGAGAAACATGAGAGACAACTATGAGGATTCTATAAAACAGTTTAAGTTGTAGACTAATGAGTTGTATCAGTTTAAGTTATGAATGGAAATTGTATCATGTAGTTTTTTTATGTTTCTTTATTTTTGAAATGAATGAGTTATGAATGGAAAGGAGCATTTGCATTTGCAGATTGACTTTAGAAAGTCAAACTGTAAATGCTAAATGTCATGAGCCCTTATGCTAAATGGAAATGCAATCAAAGGAGCATTTGCGTTTGTAGTCAAATGAAAATGCTAAATGAACTTTTGCATTTGCAGTTTGACTTTAGAAAGTCTAAAGTCAAACTACAAATGCTAAATATAGTCAAATGTAGTCTGCAAATGGAAATTCTAAATGAACTTTTGCATTTGCAGTTTGACTTTAGAAAGTCTAAAGTCAAATTGCAAATGCTAAATGTAGTCAATAGTAGTCTGCAAATAGAAATGCTAAATGAACTTTTGCATTTGCAGTTTGACTTTAGATTCTAAAGTCAAACTGCAAATGCTAAATGTAGTCAGATCTAGTATGCAAATGGAAATGCTAAATGAACGTTTTCATTTGTAGTTTGACTGTTTAAATGGCATCATTTAAGTTGTATTAGTTTAAGTTCATTTAGCATTTCCATTTGAATGGAAATGCAGTCAACTCAGAACATTTTGCATTTGCAGTTTGACTTTCTAAAGTCAAACTAAAAATGCTAAATGTTATGAGTTTTGAATGTAAATGCAGTCAACTCGGAACATTTTGCATTTACATTTTGACTTTTTAAAGTCAATTTGTAATTGCTAAATGTCATAAGTTTTAAATGTAAATGCAGTTAACTCAGAACATTTTGCATTTAGAGTTTGACTTTCTAAAGTCAAATTGCATATGCTAAATGTCACGAGTTTTGAATGGAAATGCAGTCAACTCAGAACATTTTGCATTTGCAGTTTGCAAATCATATCTAAACACCCTTTTATGCTAAATGAAAATGCAGTCAAAATGGAAATGCAGTCAAAATACAAATAAGAAATATTACTGAATAGGGCATTCCCAAACACTTGAATAAACAAGCATTATGCCAGCCTTATCAGATATCAGATGCCAAAAGCATATCTCCGATAAGCATACAGTATGTCTGATACAAAAGAAAGTACAGAATAGAGGATAACAATAATCCAAATGTGTTTAAACATTAAAATACATATACTAAACCAAGTAAAGTGTTTCTAAACATCAACCTACAACAGATCCAATCATAGCTAAGGCTTGGACTTCTTTTTTTATGAAGCTGAAGGTGGTGAAGCATTAGGACCATTAGGAGATCTTAAACCAAGTACACATCATGTCATATGTATCCTCCTGTACACTCTTGGAGCTGAGATGGAAGCAGTTTTGTGCATTGGAAGTGGAAGCAATAGGGGTTGTAGATCTTGTGGAAGCTCTGAAAGTAGAAGTGGAAGCAACGAGAGCTCTGAATCTTGTGGAAGTGGTAGCTTTGGATGTTGTGATTTTCTCCTTAAACATCCTTATTTCAACATCAGTGAGTGGATATTTAACATTATTGAAGCAGACAACATCTTCATCACTAGAAAAACCTTCATCACTGGATACTTGAACCACTTCTGCAAGCATTGCAATAAACAGTTTAAAAACTTTAGAAGTGACATATAAACATTGTTAAACAGGCAAATACATATAAACATTGTTAAACAGGCAAAGATATATAAACAGGCAAAGACATATAAATAGGAAAATACATATAAACATCCTACTAAAATCATCTTTAAGCTTTTTAAACAGGCAA
>BQNB010150014.1:0-16095 GCA_026074375.1 Tanacetum coccineum
TGATTTCAATAGGTTGATTGCTGTTGCTGAGGAGAAGATTCATGGTAAAGAGATTGATTTGGAGATGTTGGAGGCTAAAGGAAATGATGGTTAATTAGGGCAGGTTTGGGTTTCTTTTGTCTGGTTTGTTTATGTTTTGTGGTTGTTTAGTCTTTTGGTAGGGTTTGCTGTCAGTTGGGTTTATGATTAGGTTAATTATGGGTTTATGATGATGATGTTAATTATGGATCATATATATAATGGAATGTTATGTTTATGGTTTTATTGTACATTATTTTGTTGTTAATGGGATTATGTCTGGTTATGAAGCTGTTAGTAATACGTTAGTCATGAGTATATGCGTTTTTTGTGCGTTTGAATATTGTTGTGTGCTCTGTCATTGATGAGCCTTAGTTGTTGTTTGAGGTTGCGTTGTTGAATGCCGTTTTTGGTTTTTGTTTATTCTGAATTGCAGTTGTCCTTTGAATGTGAAGCCCCTTTGTGTCTTTCTATAGTGGCCGTTGGATGTGCTATTGGGTATGGTTTTTGTTTAGCTGTAGTGAATTGATTGATGGAATGGGTATGGGTGTGCTATTGGGTATGGTTTTTGTTTAACTTGTTACCCCAGGTATAGGTGATAGATTGTTTTGGATTATGGCCGTGTCTCATATTTGGCCATTTAGCCTTTGCACTGGTATGTGAAGCCCCTATGTGTTTAATCCGAATTGCAGTTGGGAATGCCATTTCTGGTTTTTGGTAGGTAAGTAACTTGTTCTTATTAACTTTGGCACTGGTATTATGTAGGTAAGTAACTTGTTCTTATTAACTTTGGCAGGTTTATTTAGAAGTGTTGTTGCACAGATTGAGTTTTGGTAGAATCGATTGGGTTTTTTACTAGCATCATTTTCACGAGTATGTTCCTTTTTATTTATATTTTTTTTAAAATTAAATTGTTAATTATCACGAGTCTGTTCCTTTTTAATGATAAAAAATTGCATCTTTTGAGCCAAATTTAAATGATTAATGTCAAGTTGTCAATATTTCAAAATGTTTGAATTTTTAAAAATTTTAAAATTTTTAATTATCATTTTGAACTAAAAAATTACAGCCAAAATTTTAAAAATCATCTAGGAAGTTAATTCTGGACGGTTTTGGTTTCCTTATTTCATAATAGAGAAATGATACATAGGCCTAACTAAATAGACCTAAATATACCTACAAATCTTATTGATGTATTTGCCCACATATTTAGTAACTAGTTTAACCATTTATATTATCACTAATATACACTTATAATATATTAAAAATAATTTTCTTTTATCTATATGTTGCAGTTGCACTAGCTCTCATCAAAATTTACGCCACCACAAAAGTGTTTCTTGTTCATAATCTACTTGTATTGATATTATCGAAAAAAAAGACATGCGAGATATACGTATGTGCATTATTTAATTGTTATTGCTGACTCAACTCGAAATCGAGTAGATGGCATATTTTTTTTCTATAACTTGCATATATATTTTCTAAAATATTTCATCCGTCTAAATCATTAATTGTAATTGGTGTTTGAAATATTATTAATGCATCATGTAGGAGTAAAACCACACGTCTAGATTAATTTTTTGGTGACCATTAATTCAATGATGACTTTAACAATAGGAAAAAAAAGTAGAAACGTTGTTTAATTCTTTTGTGCGAAATTGGAAAAATATGTTAGGAACGATACTGATCTAAAAAAACAAGTTTAAAGAAAAATATGATTTATACTTTAAAGTATGGAGTTATTAAGAAGGGTATATTAGTGATAATATAAAAGGTTGAGTTAGTTACTAAATATATGGGCAAATGAACCAATAAGATTTGTAGGTTTATATTTAGGTCTATTTAGTTAGGTCTATGTATCATTTATCTTCATAATAAACCCTATTTTATCTTCAAAAAATCAGGCTTCAACCTAAACAGAACAATAAAAACTATTTTCACACCATTAATTACCAAGTTTACTTATTTTCTTTTACACATACCTGCTGAAGAATCATGAAAACTCAAGCCATTGATGATCAAGATCCTTTGGTTAATTATAATAATGATAATGAAAATGATGATTTAGGATATCAATCAGAGGAGTATTTTGATGAGGTGTAGGAGGATGATGAAAACAACCATTCAAATGGGAATGTAGTTAAGAGGGGCATAATCAGGTTATATAAGTTTTGTAGGGAATATGAAAAACCCGATGGAATAAAGCTCAATGTAACCTTCGATGCGTTGAATAGGATATCAGGAAAACACAAAGCATTGTTTTCGAGTTTTTTAGGAGACATGGTTCGTGAGCATATAGGTTTGAAGATTCTATCTTGAAAAAAGGTAGATTCAGAAGCAAGATATAAACTATGGGATGAAATCACGGTACACATATACTATTTTTGAACTCAGTACTACATAAGTTTATCTCTGCAGTTACATTATGTGCAACTAATTAACAACGTTGTGTTAATATTTGCAACGATATTTTGATGTTGACTTGACAGTCAGAAAGCTGGTAATGAATCGTCTTGGTCAACTTCTAAGGAATTTCAGAAGGAAATTGAGACAAACATACATATTGCCCAACCAAAATACACTTTCAAAACTAAATGAAGTCCCGACGAAGTATAGTACAATTTTATAAGCCGAAGAATGGGTCAATTTTGTAAAGTACACGGCCACCGAGGAATACAAGGTTTTAATTAGTCATTTTTATTTAAGTCCATATATCTTTCATAATTTTGTGTTTCCATATATATTAGTTCTATACTAGCAGCATTACTACATCTAAACGCCTTATGATTTTGTGTTGCAAGGTGAAATCAGCTGCAGCTAAAATGGCGCGTTCCAAGTCTGTTTATCAGCATACAATGGGAAGAAGTAGATACGCACTTGTGAAAGAGAAAATGGTAAGATTACACATTTGCACTTAATAGCATCATACTTTCGTTTATATTGGTTTAACTTACGTGTGTATGTATTTGATATTTATAAGATCGAAAAAAAAGAAATTGAACCAGATGAAGAACCCGTGCGTGGTACACTGTGGTTGAAAGGGATGGTAAACAAAGACAGAGAATATACAGATGATGAGATTAGATCAGCGGGAGATAAACTTGTAAGTTTGACTGCAAATTTTATTATTATGTTCATTTTCGTATAATAACCTATTTCCCATATTATGTGTGCAGAAAGAAACTGAGGATAAGATCAAAGAAGGAACCTTGAAGGTTGATCATGGCACAGATGCCATGACAGTTGTATTAGGTAAGTAAAATGGAGGTTATGCAAGAGGAGTGGGAAGTGGAGTTACATACAAGAGGTATTTTGATCTTCCTCGTAGCAGACAAGCATCTGATGAAAGATTTTTTTTACTTCAAAGTCAACTTGATAATGAGAGACGCGAACGTCAAGAAAAAGAACTATTATCCAGGAAATTTGTCCAATCAATTATGTCAACAAACAGAGGGAATGGTTACTAAACTGAAGAATCAGTTGGCTACACAAGGGGTGCGCAGTTGAAATCATTGGTCAAACTCAATTGGACACCACCATAATGTAAGACATTTTTTATGTTGTTAACAATTTTATTTTATAATTAACATAACAACTCTAACTTATACACTAAGAGAGCACTAACTAACAAACAATTACTAACTTATACACTAAGCTGTTTTAACTTCTTCAACAGCATTAACTACTATGAAGCATTAGCTTAACCTTATGAAGTAGTATTAATATACTTCACTAGCGTACTAACTTTGTACTAGCAGTAGTAGTAACACTTAGCATATTTTTCTTGAATGTTCCACTGGCAGCATTAAATCAACCATGCTAGCATTAACTTTCAAACATGAGCAATGTAATCCTAATAGCTATCAAGAGACTTTTTAATCCCAACACTATAGATAGCAGGCACTGATCCTAAACTGATGAGTCTATGCATTTCTTAATTTATATTGCAGGTGTCTCCGGTGGACATTAATCCTATAAATAGCAGCGCTGATGAGGAGGCGGAACAAATGTTGTTGGTGTGCGGGAATTATGATCGATTACTTTATTTTTCTCTGCCACTAGCTGCTATATCTAACTTGAACGGTTATTAAATATATGCAAGTAAAGATCTGCCAGATGTTAATGCAGTTCTTAGACATTTCAAGAATGCTTTTGATTGGACGGAGGCAAAAAAGTCAGGGCGCATAATCCCTCGGGATGGAGACAGCTGGTTTCTATAGCTGCAGGTGTTTATCTTTGCTGTACATTGAATGAATTTATGAAAATCTTCAAGTGTCTGCTTTTGTTGTCTTGGTCAACTCTTTGACAGCTTCATATTTTCCAGAACTTGATGTCCTTATCAGCATAACAATTGCAAGTGACCTCTATGAAGGACCAACTTGTCGTCCACTTATTGTGGATACGTCTAGCGAGAATGAAGCGCCGTTTATTTCAGCTAAGAACTTAGGGCATCCTGTGCTCCGAAATGATTCTCTCTGTGATGGCACCTTTGTCCCAAATGATGTTTGTATTGGTGGTTCTGATTATGCTAGTTTTATTTTACTTACCGGTCCTAACATGGGTGGGAAGTCTACTCTTCTTAGTCAAGTTTGTTTAGCAGTAATTTTGGCCCAGGTGAGATAATGTTGTCGTGTAACATCTCTAATTTGGCGTTTCACGAGGATACTTACTCTAGTAGTTATGTTTCAGGTGGGAGCAGATGTGCCAGCAGAAAGCTTTAAGATGTCACCGGTTGATCGTAATTTTGTTCGAATGGGTGCAAAAGACCATATTATGGCTGGCCAGAGTACATTTTTAACCGAGCTTCTGGAAACTGCATCGACGCTGGTATGTTCTGTATCAGTTGTATAAGAGGCTGTACTTTTGACCTAAAAATCTATATATGGTCGACTTGGGTTATGTTTAATAACGGGTCATACGGGGTAAACTAAAAACATACATCTAAAATATCCTTAGTATGTCTCTATAATACTCTGTATGTGCTAGTAGATTGCTACTTAGAAGATTTAGACTTTACAACTGAAGTTGTTTTTTTTATCTCTCTTCGTTTCACTGTTTTCTGCTTTATCTATGGCAAGCCTCTTTAACTTTGAGGCATTGGAACGGAATGAGTAGTAACGCAAAGAAGCACATGTCGTTACCCTAGGACAATTGGATTTTTCGCTAGAGATATCACCTACTCTATATGACGGAATCCTATAAGAGTACATATAGAATTTCAGCTGCAATCCAGAGCGATAGTAAGTAGTAACCAAATGATTAATGAAAACATTAATACCACGTGTTTTTTTGGGTTCAAGTAGATAGTGAATGCGTTTAGACAACGATTAATTTAGTAATTCTGTTAGGTTTTCATTACAGCATAAGTACCTAAGTACATGTTTTTGTTGCTAAAAAAAACCTAAGTACATGTTTACTTAGCAGCAAATAAAACTATAACTGGAACACATGTAAAGTAAAAGGTACACCGCTTGCCCTGTGGGTATAATGTATAGAAGCATAATGGTGCACATACATACACACAAAGTTTGATAGGTTTTATTTTTCTGCAGGACAGATAGCATTGGCCTTATCGACTGTTGAGGGTTACCCCGGATATGGAGTCAAACAAGGAGAAAATGTATGTATAATTGCTAGTCACGTATGCTTATTTTGGATTCTCAGTTCTAAAGGTAGATTGGAGACGACATCAACTTCATCAAACCCCATATGTTTTTTTCTAGTTATTCAAAGGCGATAACGAGACTTAGAGTGCAAAATACACATTTCTTCAATTTAAAACACGATATGGTCACACTTATTAACAACTTGTTGGCACACATTATGCATAATTGTATGTGACTTAAACACGCCAAAAAAAACATGCTTTGTTGCTAAATATTACTAATTCACACAAACATCAAATCATGTGGCCATTGGATTGATCAATAGTCACACAAATACACAGTTTTATCCACTTAAACAGCATAGGGTCACACTTAAAAAATTAACACTTTTGGTCACTTTATTCTAGTTGTATGTACAAAATTCCCAAAACCAACATGCTTTAGTGTACAAAATATTACAAAATGGCCACACAAAATAAATTTATGTGGCCAATTGGATTGATCAAATTAGTCACACAAAATACAGATTTCATTTTCTTCACTTTAAACACATATAGTCACACTTATTAAACTACTTTGCGACTTTATCTTTTATTATCTGATTGACTAAATACCCAAACAAACATGATTGTGTGACTAAAATATTACAAAAGGATCAACACTAACATAAAATTATCATGTGACCATTGATGATCAATAGTCACACAAATACACATTTCTTCAATTTAAACACATATGGTCCACTTATTAACACTTTGACCACTTGTAAGCTTATTGTATGTGACTAAACACCCAAAAGAAAACAAGCTTTGTGTGACTAAATATTACAAATGGCCCAACAAACATATATATTTATGTGGCACAGTATGGATGAACATTAGTCACACATAATGCACTTTGACATAAATTTAAACACCATATGTGTCACACTTATTTAACACTTATGTCACTATTATGTTAGTTTGTATGTGACTAAATACAAAAAACATGCTTTGTGTGGCTAAATATGTAACAAAAGGTCACATAAACCTTCAAATTATTATTGGCCATTGGATGATCAAATAGTCACACTAACATACCCATTTCTTCAATTTAAACACCATAGGGACATACTTATAGTTAACACATTGGTCAACTTAGCCTAGTTGTCATGAGACTAAATACCCAAACCAAACATGCTATTGTGTGGCTAATATTACAAAAGGTCATACAAACATAAAACTCATGTGCTATTGGATGAACAATAGTCACACAAAAATACACAATTCATCACTTTCAAACACCATAATCGTCACACGAATTGAACACTTTTGGCCACTCTATGTTTAATTGTATGATGACTAACTATACAAAAAAAACATGCTTTGATGGAAGTCCATTGTTTACGGTCACATATTGTACCTAGTTTAGTCACCACAAAAAATGTGGAAACACCTAAAAGCTTTCTTCTGTGTGACTAACTCGAATGCGTGACCGTTAGGGGTGACCTACGGCCTCGCTAAGCCTTTAGTCACAACAAAAAGAATTGGAAACGAAACATTCGGTGTGTGACATAATGTATATAGTCACACATTTTTTGTGTGACCAATACCACTTTTTGTATTAGTGACGGTGGTGAGTAGCTCACCAATTTGAACCAAACTCGCGCGTGACTAAGGGGGTCTGACCTAAGGATTTTGGAGTCGCTTTCCACTTGAATAGTGAGTTGTATCTTTACTCCGTCCAGCCTAAGGATCGACTTTAGTTATACTTACGTAGTTATAATTACCTTGTTTGCAAGGGTATTCGATTTCACAGATGTAACTTGCATAATTGTATTATGACAAGCAAAGGTTTAAGATTTCCCCTTATAAATAGAAGGTTAATAGAAAAGGTTTTAGAAAAGCTTCAAAGGTTGATGATATAGAGTTTCTTGGTGAGAATCATTCATGTAGGTTAAAAAGCTTTATATTAATGGTAAGTTGGTTTTGTAACTACTAACACAAAGAGGTCAGGATGTGATGCTCTTAATATAAAGAGGTAGGAATATAAAGCTTAACTGGATCGTATGGACTTTCGACGTAAATACTACTATCACTCCACTCACACTCTAGTCGATCCATTATTGAATTTTTATTGTTGGAAAATGTTAGTTGGTTTTGTTAAATACGATTAGAAATACGTGAGCCTATTGGGGGCACACATGTTAAATACGAAGAGTATTTTTACTTCACAAAATATATATAAAGTAGTTTTTAAATTAGTTTATTGTTTAATTACAATAATGACATTCTAAAAATAGAATCTGTGGACTAAACCGTTACAGAACTCCAACGGCGAGCGGCCTGAGTAGTGCGCGAGCGCGAGTGTGTGCGTGCGCGACTCCCCAAGGTTCTACAAGGAGGTCTACTTCTTTTTGTGGCCGACCTATGGGTAAGGAAAAGGAAGGGGAAAGATTTGTTTTAATCACATGGAATATACTATCTTGTTCCGTAAAAGAATGGAGGATATTGGGGAGCCTAATAAACACATCCTCCTTATCCCCATTCTTTATTCAGTTCATTCCCTAATCACCTAAGAATTTTGGTGCTTTCTCCCCTCACCCAAAAACCCTCAACCGTTTGACATTATACAAGTTCATACACGCGGTGTTTATTTACTTCTCTCCTTGCTCGACGAAGTAATAAAACTTAATTAAGGGTTTGTTTGGTTCGACTTCAAAAAGAAACGCAAGGCCTGCGTTTGGTTTTGGTATTACACTTGATGCTTTTTCGTGAAGATAAGACTAGCAATTCTTACATACTTGCTTGACGTGTTTATGTGAGCAACCGTAGAGGCGTTTGTTTAAGGATCGCTTTAGTATTCAATAGACATAATCGCAAAGGACACGTTTCCATATTTACTATGTGTTTACCTACACAGCCAATAATACTATGAAGCCCTTGGCCTCTAGAGCACTGGGTGTGCTGTGCAAAATTGGTTAAGCTAGAAGATGTGATTAAGCGTCCCAACATTGGCATCACGATCGTAGCGGACGTGTTTTGGTCATCTAGGATACAGTGACGCTTTTTTGAGAAAATAAAAAGAAGGCGTGAGAAGAGAAGCGTTGCGTGAGTCAGTGTAGCGCGCGGCTAAAGATTTGAGTGTTTTATTATTATGATGCGATTATTTTCTTATTAGTATCAATTGTTATATGGGAAAAGATATGCAAAATCGTTTACCAAAAAATGTAATAAAGAACATTTGCTAGATATTTCAAGTAATGATTAAAAGGTTAAATAGAGGAATTAAAAGAGGAATATAACTAATTGTTAATTTAGCCATAGTTGTTCTTCTTTAATTTGTTTATCTAGGATTGTAAAATCTTCCTAATTATTTAAAAGATCTTGTAAATATTTTATTTTTGGAAACTAAATATTTTTTTTATTTTTGAAAACTAGATCTTTTAAATTGCTGGTTTGATTTGTTTCCTAAATTCCTGCTATAAGACTTACTCATCACATTAATTTGTGATGAATGGGGCGATCTAAGCACTTGATGAAAACCTAGTGAGGGTCTTATGATTCTCAAATTAGGAAAGACTCGTAGAGAAGTCGGATTATTACTTGTTACTTGTTTTAATTTAATGTTATCTTGTTTATTATGTTCATACATGCTTATTTGTTTACTAGTTTACATGTTTACATGCCTAAACAAATGGAATACGAACTAATAAATATAATGTAAGATGACATTAAATACGGTCTTTATTCTAGCAAAACGCCTAACAACAAATTCATATGTGACATGCATTGTTTTGTGGAAAATATGTTTTTGTAACATTAAAAGACCTAAAACTATTAAACATGTTTTTCATGAATTTAAAAACTAGACGCTATGGACTCATGGGAAGTATGACTTATCCACCCTTTGTAAAACAAAACTAAAATAGGAAGTTAAGCGGAAGAGTCAACACTCCTAAAGAAACTCATGTTATAATACGCTTCACGCTGACCTTAATCTCCGCTTCTTTGTGCTTATCGATTGAGCTACCGTGACCATGGGGCATGACACTACAGTGTCATTATTAAAGGGTTTTTAAATTAGTGCCTACAAATTTTTTGCAAGCTTCTTTGTACACGTCATTGTAGTCACTTTATGTGTATAGCCTCCTATGTGGATAAATTTTAAGTCTATTGTCAGGCCAACCATGAACACCTTTCATATTGGCTTGAACCTCTTTGGCAAACCTATAGTGGACCTCCAACCTAATGGCGAATTTTGATCACTGGTCAGACCTCGTGGCGATTTTTTTTGCATGTTTCTTGCTTGTCGACTTTATATTCCGAGTATGCTTGGGGTCAACCTTTGGACCCGAGGCATAAGATGAGAACTTACACATGCTCTTGACAATATTACTTGTCTGATTAATGTCTTATACAGTCTCATAAGTTAAGAGATTGTATTTTTATGCAATTTAACGATCGTCGATTACCACTTGCCCGATTTGTTTTACTCACTATAGTAGACCACTGGTAAATAAGTGGGAGGTCAAGTTGGATTTTAGTCTTAATTAGTAATTAATTGGGTAGTTAATTCGATTAAGAATTTAATTATCAAAAATACTAATTAATTGGACTTTTTTGTTAATTGTAGATGACTACCTTAGTTGAAAACAATTCGGTATTCAGGAGTTTCTTTGAGAAACAAAAACTTACTGGACCTAACTTCATTGATTGGTATAGACAACTTTGGTTGGTCTTATCAACAGAAGATAAGGAAAAATACCTGGAGCAACCAATTCTTGTTGCTCCTGTCGCTGTTGCACCTGATCAGCCAATCCCTCCTGCGGCCCTGACCACTTATAATGAGTGGGTCAAGAACCAAAAGGAAATTGTTGTGATGATGTTATTGACTATGGACCTAGAAATCCAACAGAATCTAGCCCATCTTGGCGCCAATGACATGCTTATAGAGCTTAAAGCTTTATATTCTAAGCAAGAAAAACAGGAACTTCTACAAACTTTGAGAGAATTCCATACGTGCAAGCAGGAGGAAGGTCAATATGTAAGCTCTTTAATTTCTTAAAAATGAAGACTACTTGACCAATTGGAAGGGGTCGTACTTGGTCACTCAAACGCCCCGTCACTTTAAACCTGAGTAAGCCTAATCTTGGTTGGACTCTCTAAGGAATATGACAGCTTTGTGCAGAACTATAATATGCACAGCATGGGGAAGACCGTAAATGAATTACATGCTATGCTTAAGCTACATGAAGAGACGTTACCAAAGAAAGTTGATGCACCTGCGCTTCATGCTATAAGAGCAGGAAAGGTCCAGAAAAACAAAAACAAGAAACCGTCTAAGGCTGCTAAGGGGGTTCAAAGGAAAGGCAAGGGTAAGAAGGCATATGCTAATGCTGAGCCATCTTATTTCCCTAAACCTAAGAATCCTCCACCACCCAAAAAGGATAATCCTGCCAAGGACGCGATCTGCCATCACTGCGATAAAGTAGGTTATTGGAGAAAGAACTATCCCACATATCTCACCAAGTTGCTGAAAAAGAAGTAGCTATCTCAAGGAGGTAGCACTTCAGGTATTTTCACCATAGAACTCTATTATTTTCCTAGTACATCTTGGGTTTATGACACAGGTTGTGGTACTCACATCTGTAATACTACTCAGGGTCTGCGGGGAAGTAAAAAGCTGAATACAGGAGCTTTGAGTTTGTACATGGGCAATGGTCAATGTGCAGCAGTTGAAGCTATTGGAAATTATCATTTATGTCTCCCTAGTGGATTAGTTATTGTTTTGAACAATTGTCATTATGCACCTTCTATTACTAGAGGGATTGTTTCAGTTTCTCATTTGTATGACGATGGTTTTATCAACCGTTTTGAATTGAATAATGCAATTTCTGTTTCTAAGAAAAATGTGGTTTATTTTAGTGCTATCCCAAGGGATGGTGTTTATGAAATTGAAAAGTCTTGTTCAAATACAAATGATAGTTCTATGTATGTTGTTAGCTTCTGTTGCAATCGAACCAAGAAGATAACCCAAGTAAACCGAAATCTTTTAAAGTTTGGAAGTTCGGGCGAGCACAAGAATGATTTTGGTTTTAGGTATTTAGTTATCTCTTTTCTATATATTTAACAATAACCCCAAGACCCTCTTTATATAGCCTCAAAACCTTACCTTGTCAAACAAGCAATCCTAATCCTATTATGATTGTAGTTCCAACCGGCTAGGGAAAAAGAAGGTCAACCCGCAACCTTGGATTATTCGGTTTATTCAATATTAGTCCCTCAATTCTTTAACGACTAATATAAATACTTGTTAACATTTAACGATCGTTTGTTAGTCATTTAATATATTACATTAATATATTTTCTCGTTATTTAACATATAAACGTGTGCGTCCCCTTAGGCTCGAAAATATTTCCGAACATATATTAATTCATATATGGTCATAATCCAATTACGAGCTAAAGGACATAAGTATCAAATTATCAATGGTAAAATGTCCTTTTGCATTAGTTTTATTTTTGGACCATATATTTTAAACTTGTTTCCTGCAAACAACGTGTGCTCTCAATTAACTTTTTCAATAGTTAAAAACGAAGAAAAAAGTACACATAATATACACTATTAACATGGGACCAATTGCTTAGCAATGTGAGACTTAAAAAAAACCCCTCCTACTACCACACTTCCAACCTCATATAAGCACCCCCACATGTCCATTCACATCTCCATTTCATAAAGTCATTGTGTCCCATAATTTAGTGTCATAATTACAATAATGAACACCAAGAGCGTAACATAACAAAGATCATTGACAAAATCATTTACGCTACTGTATCAACTCAAGATGGGATCCAATCAAGGAAACCTTACTTTTTAATTAAAAGACATGGACGGAAAGTTGGTATGACCAATTTGATGGCATTTTGGCAATGTTAATGTGACGTACCCACTACGAGCTCGGTCATTTTTAGGAGCAAAAGTCTATGTCGTCCCATATTAGAACATAGGGGGGTATATGATCATTGTAATGCAGGTAATGTTGAAATGTACACTATTTAGCCTTATCAAAGATGCATTAAGGTCAATGTTATACAGCTGCAAAAAAGGTTAAATGATAACCACATCAAATCAATGGCAACAAATTTTCAAAATAAAATAGGTGTACGTTGAGAGCTTCAAATGCACATGAATTCTGATCCTGATCGATCACTTCTAGAATGCTAAATGTCACAATGCAACCGACTCTAAAACTTCTTTTCACAATAAACTTTAAAATGTCATGATTATTTCCATCTAAAGAAACATTTTGCTTCTACTCATATGTTAAAAGTTATAAGTTTTTAAAGGGAGCATTTGGAAATAATTATTCTAAATCCTAACTAAGAACTTTGATGCTAGCCAATGTTTAAGTTTTCATTGGTGCAGATGGCCTTGTGGGAATATGGTCTAATATAAGGCAAATGGAGCTAGGATTTTCTCACAGAAGTTGCAACCATTTGTCCTCCATCTACCACAAATCCTCTGCTCTCAAAAGTTTATATCAGTTAATAGTTTTTTAGTTTAAATCTATTGATCTATAGGTTTTGATCATCTTGATCCATTAAAGTTCAGATTGTGGTAACTGTAAGTGTGATATTGTATATATGTGAATAACAACCAGTTGAGGACTATTAGGCTCTTTGTATCTATAGATAAGCACATCATTGAGGACTTATCATCTATGTTTTATTGTTAAAATAAAAGAATAAGTCACCAAGGGAAGGCTGGTTGGGTGATTTGAAAAGTGTTTGTGTTAGTTTTATACCATTTTACATGGTATGTTCTAAAACCACACTTTTGATCTAAACTAACCAAGGAAACGCACACACAATCTAGCTAATCATCCCATGTGCTCTGATACCAATTGTAGTATACATGATATCATAACACAAGCAATAGATGATGGGTTGGCTAATTAATCTTAGAGAGAGAAAGATGTTTTTCTAGAGAGATAAAGTGCAAGTGTTTGTATTAGCATGAAATGAACAACCAACCCCTTCCCATGGGTGGGAAGGGGTATATATACAAGTGATTCTTTCTAACTACGAGCTATGCTATACTAATGATACACGGGGGTGACCGAGTCTTTTTCATAATCCTAACAATCTCCCCCTAAGGGAGGTCACCCCAGAAAATACATTCTGAATTCTAGCATTCTACTTCATTGACCTTCTGTCTGTAGCTCGAAGTCTTTGATTCTTCAATCTTTGATGTCTTTGTACATTATGTAGTGAACTTTGAGACTTGTCTCTTAGGCGTGTGCGATCTTTGAGCTTTCTTTGAGATCATCTTTCATCTTTAATCTCTTGATCATCCTTGTTAAGTAACATTGCCTTCATGTGATTTTGTGACCTTCGGACCCGCATGCTCACACTTTTCTTGATCATGATACTACTTCTCAGAGTTGCGGAAGCTGTGTTGTAGGTCATTCAGTTGTCATGATGTCTTTACTTGGAAGCAATAAGTGTAAGCATTGGGTGGTGAATTGACTCTACTGGAACGAGGTGTCTCCATCTCCATCTTTGCTTGATCCTGTAATAAAACAGTTAGCAATAAAGCTTGTGGGTGAATATGGCTTTGTCATTCGCCCGAGTCTGGTTGGATTAACCTCCGGATCCGTGAGGACCGACCTGTGATCAGGTAGATTCATCTTAAGAAGAATCTCCTTGACAGGATTTCCAGTATAAGTATCAGATCATCTGATGAGTAACCATCAAACTCTCCATACTTGCCTGTTCTCTGTATCGGAACGTCTCAAAGCAGACAGCACGATAAGAGTGAATCGGTTAGTTACTATCTTGCCGATTAAAGATAAAAAATTGATTTGAAAATCAATCGACGTGTTACTTGAGAAAGAATTTTTTGTGACACATCGATAGTGTTTTATTGCACAAAATCAAATTTATCAGAAATACATTTGTTTTGAAAGATATACACAGTCAATGTGCTCGAAAATCATTTGTTGAGCCCATCGAGAGGTTTTCCAAAACAATCCGTCAATTCACATCCTGGAACAAGTTTGATTCACAAGGAATCGCACCATCGTTGCTTTCCATTTGTCACAAGCTTAATCCATAGTGGATCTCACATGTCACCTACCAAGAGCTTGTTTGATGTTGGCTCTAGAAGGATTTCCATCTTCATCGTGAGTACTTTTGTATCACTCGGATGTTCTGGCAATACCACGAGGATAATGCGAAGGACTCTTAAAATCTTTACTTGTTGTCACAGTGTGTGAGAAACAAGCACATTATGGATAAGTGTCCTAGCGAGACTTTTGGATGATCTCAAGGCTCTAGACTCAATAGTGCATTTTTGGTTTTAGTGGTCGGAGGCTGGAGCGGACTGCCACCTTTTCAATATCGACTAACTTGGAGTGAGTAAGATGATAGAATTGTATTGATCTCCGTGAGAAATGAAACAAGAATCCTTTGAGGGATCTTGAGTAGCTAGGGAGGGTTGTGCAGCGTATCACTGGGTCCATGATACTTGTCTTCAATGTCAGCAATCAACCTTGTGATTCTGACAGCATATGTATTGACCCGGTTTCTGCCTAATGTTTAAGGAGGGCTGCTTTCTTTTCACCCTTTATCTTTAACATTTCTTTTTCATTCTTCAACCCCTTCAGTGCTTACCGAGACTTCATTACTAGAACCTTGTTGGGTTTATTCCAGTACTAGCTTCATCTCAGTCCGCACTATTCCTTTCTTCTCACATAACTCCTTTTGTAATCATACCTAAGGACTTCTACACTTACTAGTAGATTGTCCCTAGGTAGATCCCTCCGGCTCTGGCGGGATCATGGGAACAAGAAACCTAACCATACCATCCTTATAACTTCGATAAAGTAAATACGGGGTCGGTCTTTTGGTACAGTTCTCTTCGCCATCATATACCATTCGCTCCCCCTTAATATGTGCATCGATATTCGAAAAAGTTTAGCACATATGGAGGAGCCTACACTTGATTTTTAAAAGATCACATTTTATATCGGATTTTCATAATTAAATCACATTTTCTCCCCCGAGCAAAAATTTCAAATCCGTTGAGATTTTGGGTCTCAATTGATTTAAGTTTAGGAAAATTTGGGAGAAAGTATGTCAGGTTTATAATATCCGAGTGTGAAGCATATAGTTACTTAATATACAAGCCTAAGTTACAGTTTTAGTCACTACAAAATAATGTACATATTACAACAACGTATATATATAAGACTACCCCTCATTCGGTTCTCTTCAGCAACCGGTAGTCGCCTTCTCGGATCCGTCCACCCACAAAGCTCTCCAGATTCCGAAAGATACGTCGTGTCTTCAGCCTTTTCTGGATAGCGAACATGAAGTCCTTGCTCCTGTCAACATCTTTCTTCGTCCAAAATCTGGTGTTCATCCCTGGATTAGTCCTGTTGATCCGAAATTCCTTGACGCGATAGTCCAACGCTTCATCA
>BQNB010150015.1:0-16095 GCA_026074375.1 Tanacetum coccineum
TTATATAATTGCGTTTCGTTTCGTCTAAGCTCATGGCACACAAACTGACTGGTGTATATATATACCCAAATTGATGTGATATATATATATATATTTATATATATATATATATATATATATATCACATCAATTTGGGTATATATACACAAGTCAGTTTGTATGCCATGAGTTTAGACGCAATTATACAATACCGCAATGCAGTAATACCATTTTCCATAATAATTATGCTCGTACAATTATTACACTATGACTTGTATTCAAATTGTTTAATTATAAACCTATGAATTTCACTCAACCTTTGTGTTAAATCTTTTAGCATGTATCTCAGGTACTTAAGCAATCTATGGCACGGAGTGGCTCGGACTTGAAGATGGCTGAACTTTTATCATTCACACTTTATGTTTTAGATTTTAGGACCTACATTTTGTAAAAACTTTGATTATAATGAATGATAACTAAATTTTTCCAAAACATCTCTTTTGAGTCGTTTTCTATAATTATGACTTTTGTACTATTAATTAATACCTCAGATTAGCTTCCGCTGCTATATGTAAAAATGGGGGTGTTAAATCGCACTTCCTTATTTTTTTCGTTGTATGACTAAATATTAGAAAATGCCACACAAACATAAAAATCATGTGGCCATTGGATGAACAATAATCACACAAAATACACATTTACTTGACTTTAAAAACATATGGTCACACTTATTAACACTTTTGGCCACTTTTGGTTAACTTGTATGTGACTAAATAAAAAAACATGCTTTGTGTGACTAAATATTATAAAACACCACACAAACTTAAAATTCATGTGACCATTGGATGAACAATAGTCACACAAAATACACATTCACTTGACTTTAATCAACATATGGTCACACTTATTAACACTTTTGGCCACTTTTGGTTAACTTGTATGTGACTAAATCCTAAAAAAACCATGCTTTGTGTGACTAAATATTACAAAAGGCCACACAAACATAAAATTCATGTGACCATTGGATGAACAATAGTCACATAAAATACACATTCACTTGACTTTAAACAACATCTGGTCACACTTATTAACACTTTTGGCCACTTTTGGTTAACTTGTACGTGACTAAATTAAAAAAACATGATTTGTGTGACTAAATATTACAAAACGCCACACAAACTTAAAATTCATGTGACAATTGGATGAACAATAGTCACACAAAATACACATTCACTTGACTTTAAACAACATAAAATGGGTCATACTTATTAACAATTTTTGGCAACTTTTAGTTAAATAGTATGAGACTAAATCCAAAAAAAACCATGGCTTTGTGTGGACTTAAAATATTACAAAAGGCCACACAAACATAAAATTTCTGTGACCATTGGATGAACAATAGTCACATAAAGACGATAACGGCATCGTGCTTGACAAGCTAATCCATACCGATGATGACGTCAAACGTACCAAGCTCAATTGGCATAAGATCGATTTCAAAAATATGGTTCACTAAACTCAAAGTGCAACCTTTCAAAACAGCGTTCGTACTAACTATCCTTCTGTCAGCTAACTCTACTTCATAACTATCCTCTATTTTAATCGGTTTGATATCGAGCAATGAACTAAATCTAGTGTTCACAAAACTTCTATCGGAATCTGAATCAAATAAAACAGAAGCATAGCAGTTATTTAGCAAAAACGTATCAGTAACCACATTCGGACCCTTCAGCTCAGCGTCCTTAATAGCATAAGCTCGACCATGAACTTCTCCAACTTCTTCTTGCTTCACCTTCGTCGGACATCGATTCCTAGTATGACCTTGCTCACCACAATCATAACAAGTCCAAATAGGCTGAGTGTTAGCACTCGTAGCAACACTCTTCTCCCTACAATACCTTGACTTATGTCCAACCTTTCCACACTTGTGACATTTGATCGTACACTGACCAACATGGCGAGTAAAACAACGTTCACACAAAGGAAGCTTTCCATCAGTAGGAGCGGTAACCATGGCTCGCGCATTTCCTTGCTTTTGGTTATTCTACAATGTCTAACGAGAGTTATCCTTTTGATTGCCCTTACCACTACTATTTCCACCTTGAAGGTTTTCCCACTTTCGCTTCTTACCTTCTAAAATTCTTTCATTTCTAGCTTGCGACTTCTGCTCCATCAACTTATGAGCCATACGTACTGCTTCATTCAAATCAGCAGGCTTAGACGATGTCACTTCACCCTTGATGTTATCCGTTAAACCTCGAATATAAGCATCAACCTTTACTCTTTCTGGCTCTACCATTCTTGGACACATCAATGCAAGCTCATTTAACCTCTAAGTATAAGCAACAATGTCATACTCCTTAATCTTCAAGTTCCACAACTCGTGCTCCATACGTTGTATCTCTTCTATTAGACAAAACTCAGCAGTCATTAGTTGCTTCATCTCAGTCCAAGGCATTTGGTTCACAGTCTCCAAACCCATAGTTGCAACTTTAGTTTTCCACCAAGTCAAAGCTGGTCCTTCCAATGTAGCAGCAGCAAACTTTACCTTCTTACCCTCGGTACATTCACTAATCTCGAAAACACTCTCAGTTTTCTCGAACCACCTTCGCAATTCGATAGCTCCTTCAACCCCACGAAAGGCAGCAGGATTGCACTTCATAAACCCAGCAAAAGTGTACTCATAAACAGCAGGTGTAGTATCTCGACCCCTAACTGGCCCAGATCCACTAGCATCATTCCTAACATTCGCTTGCCTTGCCCGCTCAGTAGCAATAGCGGTATCAACACTTTCCTTGATCATTTGGCGAATAGCAGCCTGAGTCATAGGTGCAGACTTTAGAGGCATGATTCTGTCACGTCACGCAGAAAACAATCTGGTAAGCATTCATAATATGATACTCTCATAACATGATATAATGACAAATCAACCACAACAGCAGCCACACAACATCAAGTAGTAATCAAAAGATAGTCATTCATTTTTCATCACAAAGAGTTAATACATAGTTGCATTGTTTCATGAAAGGATACAAATCGTTACAACCAATAGTACTAGTTCTACCAACTGAGGACTCAGTTTAGTGATTACACAACAAAAGAAACTACAATTGAAACTAAACTACTACACATCAGGAGGAGATCCTTGCGGCTCAGACAAAGGACTATTCTCATCTTCAATCGGAACATCAATAGCTTCATTCGGTCTTTCTTCAAACACAAATCCCTTATGAATCATCTCTTGATAAAACACATGAGCTCGATCTCTAGTCCAATAGAGATCTCTCTCAACTTGTTCATTCTACATACTAAGGAATGTGTTGCTCAACCTTGCTTCTTCGAGTTCCTTCTTCAGTTTCTTACACTCAGCTTTTTCTTTAACATTTTCGAGCTTCTCAACCAACTTTTCCATTGTTTTAGTTCCTTGTTCCACACAAGAACGCACTTCATTACCCAAATCCAAAATTAACTTATCGTAAAACCTATCCTTTGCCTCTCATTTCTTCTCGACTAATGCATGCACCATCTCGCGACCACATAATCGTCTCGAAAAATTAACCATTCAACCAAAAGAGAGTCAATATCCCGTCTCATGAAGCCAGGTAGAAATCTATCACCATCCTCTCGAGGGATAACGACAGTAGATGATTCACCTACCTCATAGACACTAACAGGAACAGTCTCATCCTCATGCTCAATTAGATTCTCAATCTCAATCTCATCATCAGGTTAAGACTCAGAAGCAGGCGGCGAAGGATTAAGAGGATCCACTTCTTCGTAAGGATATGTCAACTCCGGCTCATTCTCATCTTCCTTAATGTCGATCTCCATATCATCTTTATCTTCTTGAGGATCTTCTTCTTCCTCAAATTCATCTTCTTTCGGGTCTTCATCTTCATCTTTTAAGACAGGTTCGGGAACAACAGGAGCATCATCATGTTGATTCGGCTCAACAACAGGTACATCATAATCATGATCGGGAGGAATCACATTCACCATGATAATCTAGAAAATATCATATAATACTTACTTAATAACATATCGCTTCTTATTATTATCATTCAATAGCATTCCGATAATAATACTATCATCAAAATAACGGTTCGCATCAAAGCGCAACAACAAAATTTTACAATTCGCGACCTTCTTGATTCGCATATATCTTAATTATATTTCAGACATATATAATAGTAGTTATCATATAATCACATGATATTTCATGAATACAACACATGCACAAATGCACCCATACCTAATACTTTAAGCATCCAACACATGCATAAATATCCATACTTAACCAATCACACATATAATACATACATAAATATACTTACACGTAACAATTAATAAATGTACCTTACATGTAACCAATGATAATGAGGAGTATCGGCGTGCATGTAGAAGCGTCATAGTTTAGGTTTTTCAAAAGACTCGACCTAGTTCCTTACAATCTTAGACTCTTGACATTACTTTGATATCTAAAAATGACTACAATCCAAGTTTTGAAAACAACCTAGTTCTTTACAACCGAAGCTCTTGATACCAATCTGTAACACCCGCCCTGAGGGGCATCGGATTGCGCAACGGAAATTAGCAATTTAGTGTTACTACATAGCATCCGTCACCACGATAATAGAAAACGACTCCAATAAGACGTTTACCAAACATGTGTTCCAAAATTATTCAGAGTTAAAAGAGCGTTTAGGTCCCACAGAATCGTAACCACCGTCCATTACAAACCATGAAAAACATATTGTGTTCAAATAAAAGACATTGTTTTAAACACCACATGAGATATTGTTTTTGAAAGACCGGAACACACAAGAAGTCTCTCCATAAAATCCATCACCACACGCACGACACCTCTACGCCGTCGTTTCCTTCAGCCTTGGTTACCTGGGATAAAACATGTTTAAAACGTCAACAACAAAGTTGAGTAAAATTCATAGAGTTTAAATTAATCAATAAGTAAAAACCTTTAAACGCATTATTAGTTCTCGAGAAAACAAAGCAACAAATGCAATGTATAGCAACTTCTTTTCTTTCACGCAATAAGCTCATGACACCAAACGTTAACAAAACATATGGTATTTCATATGCCAAAAGGTGCCCCAAACAAGGTATTATTGTCATATACCTACTAATTTCTAATAACAAAATCTCCATTTGACAGGGTGGTCACAAGTGTATTCAAACACCATGGACAGGTTGTCAAACATACATAGATCATTTAATGCATTAAGCGTTTACCTCCAACAACAAGGCAATTAACGTTTCATGCAATAAAGGACTTCGACAATAGTAACTTATTCAGAAACAATCTCATATTGGGTCTAAGCATACCATAAATCATATGTGTTCGATTTTATAAAACAAACATGTATCCCCCTAGCGGGTTTAAAAAAAATTAAAAGAATTTAATGCGAGGCTATAAAATCACCTTAAGCAAATGATCCAATTCAATCAATCAATCTAAAAGCGCAATAAACTTCACGTCTCAACCGCGACCTAAAGAGTTCATATATACGCCACGTGACTAAAAGTAAAACTTATCATATTATTTCATCTTGCATACACACACAAGGGGCACACCAATCAACACACATAATATACATATACAATATATATATATAAAATATAAATATATATATATATATATAATAAAAATATATAATATATATATATAGAATATTATATATATATATATATATATATATATATATATATATATATATATATATATATATATATATCACCATTACGTATACACATTCATATACTAGAATCTCCAAGTGCGACGCAAAATATTTCGCTTTGACTTAATAATATCACAACTTTTTCAATAAAGTTTCTATTTTTAGAAACCTTGCCAAAAGTAAAGATAATATAACCCAAACTTATCATTTCACTATATTAACAAACCTTAAACGAATTCTATCTTGTAATACACCTATATTCAAAAGTATACGAAAGTTTAACTTTCAAAAGTCAAACTTTGTAGTTGACTTTTTACTCAAAAATAACTCAAACTTGACTCGGCCGTAAAATCTTCGTTTTTAAGAGTTACAAGGCCTACCTTATATCAAAACGGACCTTAGAACATCCTTTATCATATTCAAAAGCCTAATTTAGTTTTCAAAAATTTCTCGACACACTATGGTCAAGTCAAACTTTCTGGTCAACAAAAGTCAACCCAAAATCATACCAAAACTCATTTTTAACAAAATCTAACCATTCCAACATGTTTAACTAGTCTAAAAACATGTACTAAAACCATCAAACATAAGTTCATACTTGAAATACTTTCAAACCCATTTTGTACTTGAATCAACTAGCTATAATTACATACATGTAATAATCATCCAATTAATCAAGAGATAAACATAAACAAGTGCTCACAAAGCAATAACAAGACTCGACTTCGCTTCCCCCTTGTTGTTTAGAATCGGACGAACCACAAAGACCAACCAAACAACCTTTTCAATTCAAACCACTTCAAAATAACACTAATCTAACAACTAGATACACTTCCTTATACATCAAATTAATAGAAATCGACCAAAAACCCAACTTCTTAAAGACTCATTGCATATGAGGTTTCTTTAGTGGGATTTGTAGAGGATTGAACAAGGATTAATATGGTATAATCGGATTTATATGCATGATAAGTAACAAATTTGATATGGCAATGTTTGTGTGTGTGTGTGACTTCGAACGGACAAGGGGAGGAGAAAGGGAGAGGATGAAAATTTTGGTAAAAGAGTTATGTGTGTGTATGTGCTAGTATTTATAGAAAGAAACTTTGACAAATTGGCAACTTTAACCCCTCCTTTCATAAGTCCTTGCAAGTTTAATACAAAATGGTTATATTTTCGTTACTTAGCCGACCAAACACGGGTAACATCACGTTTGTAAATATTTTAAATCCGTCCCACTAAATATAGTTTAAAACCTTTAATAAAACGTTAAACCTTGTAAATCACGACCTTTAAACACGGTTTTTACAAAAACTCGGAGAAACGACGAAAAATACAAAATTAACATATTTACGCTCTCGGAGAAATAAAATAAATTTTTCTGACTTTCTTAAATGCTAAAAACAAATAGAAACTAAATCACGAAATAAAATTCACCAATAAATGAAATTTTAATCAACCACATATAGCATAACGACTATAATTATTTACGTAATTAAAAATAACTATCTTAGGCTAGGGATAGACGTTGACCTGACACTCGGGTTGTTACAATAATAAACAAGTTTTACACCAATTTTATAAAATTTGGGCAGTGTTTCTTTTCATAAAATGTCATATTTTGCACGGTTTATTACACCTGACATGTTTCGCAAGGAATATGTAGTAGACATGTTTCGTACAGGATAAACATTTACATGTTTCACAAGGAATATATAGTAAACATGTATGACATATTTCACACAGAAATACAAAACATATTTCGCATGGACAAAGCATTACATGTATCGCACAAGCTATACCTAACATGTTTCGCGTGGCCAAACGTAAACATATTTCGCTTAATAAAAAAAAATCCCAACAAAGTTTTTACCAAAAAAAACCTTAAAGACTTTTATCATATATACCAAAAATCAATCAAAAACTTCGCAGAAATCAATACCACAAGGTTTAAACAATAATTTAAGCTTGATAATGACAATTCGAATTCATGACAAGGAGAAACACATGGCAATCTCTATAATTTAACATCTTAGGGGATAAATATCATGCAACGAGGACAAGAAACAGTTAAACAACACATGAAGCACAACACTCAAACCTTCAAAATACCATATTCAAGATTTTCGAACCTAAGACACTACGATTCCAAGCAAAAGAGAACCCAAGGGACAAAAATCCTTTCTAAAGGCATAAGAGTGCTGTAATGATGCTAATAAACACAAACCCGCATAAAAATATGCAAGTCATGCATGTTTCGCACCATTCATCTCAAAAGAATTAACATATCTTATACACGAATTAGAATTATCAAAAACTGTTTTAGGCGAGTGTAAATATCAACCTAACAATCAAAACCCCTAACCTAATTAGAAGAAATCTCAACTTTTTTACTTATGAACCCTAAATCGATTTCTATTAATTTTCGAGAGCAAAAAGGAGTTTTAATCTAATTCTTCTTACCAAAGTTTTATTAAAGGGATTACACAAGTATTAGAAAGTACCTCAAGCCTTGAAAACGAGTTTTGATTTTAAGCTTATGACGCGTGCGAAATGTGCACAAAAGAGAAATTGGGTGTGTTTGGTTTTTAGAATAAGTGTGTGTTGTGCGAAATGTGTTAACAAAGGGATAACCGACCTAAATTTGAAAAGTGGCAAAAATGGTCCTTGTACTTTATTGCTCCTTCTATTTTATTTTAAACTTATTCCTAAGACTAAACAAGTTATAGAAATGCCATAATAAGCCCCTAAAGATGCAAACTTAGATTTTAAGTCCTATATTTTGCCATCTTGTCCCTAAAAGTTAAATCCAATAACATCTTAAGCCCTATTTGAGTTAAAATAATATTAACTCCCCTTTAACAGATGATTCGTTATTATTTAAGACCTTTTCATTTATTGCGAGATGACATTTTGAAAGATTAATTTTGAAAGAATTTGAATATTTCTCCCCCTTAAATAATGTTCCGTTTTATATTTAAAGAGCTGTGGACATTGTTTGAGTGATCGGAAATTCTTTATAAATCTTTTCTGATGAGAAACAGATATGTTTAATTATTTTTCAAAAACAACACCAATCGAAACAAGATTTTTCTCTGATGACATAAATAAATGCACTGACAAGTACACCTATTTGATATAAGAAGCACGGGTTGTGTAGCAAAGTATACACAAGCATTTGTATGAATATCAAGTAATTCATACCCGAGAAAAATGAATTTCCCGTTGTGAGGTCAAGTTTTTTTTGGCAAAATACTTGCCTTTAAGTTGAAGACCGGGTTGCTATCTGAAATAATAGCAAGCCAAATGACATGTGTTGAAAACATTTAGAACTTCTGCTCGAACTTTATTTACAGCTTCGTATCATTATTGAATGACATTTCTAAAGCCGTAAATATTATCGATTTTCAGAAGACATGTCATGAGAAACATATATTTGAATTTTCTGATTTTTGAATTTTCTATTTTCTTTTTAAGGGTTTTATATTTTTCTATTTTCTTTTTGTAAATTTTTTTATAAAACTGAAAATATTTTTATATTTTTCTAGTTTACTTTATTTACATATAATACATAGGATATAGAATGAGTTACCACCATTACTCGTCCTCTTCGTCTGCCAGACTTTTCAGCATTTCAGGAGACATACTTCTCTTGCTAAGCTTGTTGATAAGAAAGTCAAGTCGTTCTCGTCCCAATGCCTTGGTAAAGATATCTGCCAACTGATATTATGTTCTGGTGAAATACAGTTCAAGACCCCATTTTCCACTTGCTCTTTGATGAAGTGGTATCTGATGTAAATATGCTTGGATCGGGAATGTTGGACGTTGTCGCAACATAAGCAATGGCACTTTTTTTATTGCAGTACAGAGGTATATTGTTGAACCCAAGGCTATAGTCAGTTAATTATGATCTCATCCAAAGTATTTGAGCACAACATCCTAACAAGGCAATGTATTCAGCTTCTGTACTGGATATGGCGATGCTCTTTTATTTTTTTAATGACCAATTTACTAATCTATCTCCTAATAGTTGCATACTTCCAGATGTACTTCTTCTGGTATTTTGGCAAACAGTGTGACCAGCGTCTGCAAAAGCTGTTAGTGCAATACATGAATCCTTAGAATACCACAGACCCATGTTAATGGTTCTTTTTACGTATCGAAAGATTCGCTTAACTGCATGTATGTGCTTTTCGGTAGGTTTTGCCTGATACCGGACACACATGCATACAACAAATTAAAGGTCTGGTCTACTGGCAGTCAGATACATAAATGAGCCAATCATTCCACGATAACGTGTGGGATCAACTTCTTTCCCTTGTGGATCTGCATCCAGTTTGGATTTCTCTACCATGGGAGTATCCATTGGGTCACTAATTTTTATACCATATTTTTTAATTATCTCAAGAGCATATTTGGATTGGTTAAGAAAGATGCTAAAAAAACTAAAGAATCATAGATCCGGTGGTCGGGGAGACTCAAACCACAAGATAGCCATATATCTAGTGAGAGAGTAGAGAAAGAAAGAAAAGATGTAAAATAGAATGAAGAAGAAAATAATACAAGAGTCTCAACCCCTCTATGGAAGCCTTGGAGGGGTATTTATAGCCCACACGAATGCTAAGTATACAAGAATGTCTATTCTAGTCCCTGCGTGCAGTGCTATTATAAACTATGGTAATTCCATAAATGTTATCACATAAAATGAAATCCTAACAATCTTCCCCCATGTGACGATATAAGAAATTACCATAGTTTATAATAGCACTACACACAGGGACTAGAATAGAAATTCTTATATACTTAGCATTCGTGTGGGCTATAAATACCCCTCCAAGGCTTCCATGGAGGGGTTGACACTCTTGTATTATTTTCTTGTTCATTCTATTTCACATCTTATCGTTCTCTCGCTACTCTCTCACTAGAAATATGGCTATCTTATGGTTTGAGTCTCCCCAACCACCGGATCTATGATTCTTTAGTTTTTTCAATTGGTATCAAGAGCCACAGGGTGATATCGTGAGTTGGTGTGCGTTTCTAACTTGTTTTGATCGTCATTTTTGGTCTTTTTATACTCGTTCTATTCGAAAATTTCATGCCCGGATTTTTGTGTTTAAAAGTGTTAAAGTTTATTTTTTAAGCAAGATCTAGGCCTAAGATAACTAGTTGTGCAAGAAAAATCAAGGTAAAACGTCAAAAAGGGTGAGTTTTTAGTGATTTTTTGTGAAAAAGTATGTTTTTATTTGAAGGAAGTGAAATATGTTGTAACACCCCCAAATTTGGGTCGCAGCGGAATAAGGGTCCGGGGCGTGTTACTTCAAGATCAACAGCACAAGATATATAAGAACGACACAAAAAGTCGTTTAAAATGATACATTGGATTTAATTGAAAGATTAATACAAAAGCATATAGCTTTACTTGTTCATTGTTGAATATTACAAAAGTTGGAAATACATTTCCCCAAATATGATGCACCTAAATTTTTAAGCGTGCAATCCAAAATATAACCCAATGCATCCTTGGCATCCCATGCCTATTGATCTCCTGAAAACATTGCTTAAAAACGTCAACAAAATTGTTGGTGAATTCATAGGTTTGATAAAATCATAATATGCAGGACCGCAAGACTTTTTAGTGATAATGCAACACATGCAGATCTCACAAAAACTAGATTACATTTACACTAAGCTCATGACACTGAAGCTCGACGATCTTTCTTGCAATTAAACTATATATTGCAATTTCTGCCCGCAATGATGTTTTAACCCGAAAACATCCCTAAAATTCGACATGCTATAACGTTCGTTCTTGGTGATAGCAAGTCACCCGAACGGGGAGGTCGTTTCCCGAATAGATCTATTAAATAACATTCGCGCTCACATAATGTAATTCCCAACTACATCTATGCAATTGACAGTTCATGATAATGGGCTTAACTGGGTTATCGGTACTTAGGCAAACATGTAATCAATACTTGCGTCCAATTTGTAAAACAAAGCATGTTTCCACCCCATAATTATAAATCATTGAAATCGTAAAAATGTGGGGCTATGAACTCACCTTGAGTTCAGATAATCCAAATATCGCAGATAAAGCGTCACGTAAAAGATCGAATGCAACCTAAATTATCATAGGTCGTATAAGTACCAAGTACTTGAATCTAATCTTATAGTTGTTACCTCGTACTATCGTTCGGGCTATCATAATTAAAGAGGTCATGACATGACGTTCGAGGAGTTAGGACACTTTAAATCGTAAATCCAACAACTCGTCGAAACGCCATCCGAAGAGGCCTCATTATGAAACTCCCTAGTAATATAGTACTTTGATAACCACATAATATTCTATATAGCTCAATCACCAACTAATGGTTTTGGAAAAATTGTGTTTAATAAGTTAAAACGTTTATAATTACCGTTTAGTAAAACTGGCGTAACTTTCGCGTTTTAAACCCGATTCTCGCGTTTCTTATGTCCATCTTTTCGTATTAAGACGGGTTATCGATATTTGACATTTTCATAAATTTTCTCCCCTGATGAACAGTAACTTTTACTGTTCATGACAGACGTGTGTTTCTATGAAATTAGTATTTGTCGTCGTAAAACCCGTAAACGTCGTATTTTATTCGTTATAGCTCCGTTTTTAGTGATTCTTTCGAGGACGTTCTCGTATTTGAAAGTTCTATATTTTTATGAGGTTTACAAAAATATAACTTTCTGTCATGAATAGTAACTTTTATAAAAATAGTTTTATAAAAGTATTATTTGTCGTAAACTTGCGAAATTCATAACTCGTTCGTTATTTATTGAAAAATTACGATTCTTATCATTTTGGAATCCTAAAAATATGTATTATTTGTTAAAAATATCAAACTAGCTGTTTGATATAAATTTTATAAAAGTCATTTTATAAACTCCGTTTAATTAACGTATAACTCGTTTTTAACGTAACTTTTTCGTTATTAATCCGTTTAACAAGTTTCTTACCTTTTCGGAATCGTCGTGATTTGTATTATCTTATAAAAACATAAAATCCCCTGTTTGGAATTCGAAAACTTTCTGTCCCAAAATGTTCTTTTATATAATTTATTTATATAATATGTTTTATATACTTTTCAACCTCACAATTTACCACAAGTCTTTTATAATTATATATATCACATGTTATACATATAATAATGTTCATAAGTTCATATTTGTCCAAGATCATCAAGATCATAAGTTATTTACTTTACATGAAATCATAACTTTCTTACTTAACTTTTATTTACAAGTTTACATATGAACTTTTTATACTTAAACCAAGATTGTACAAGACTTATATATCCTTTATTTCATGATATTACCATCATCATAACATGTGAGAAAGTGCATAAAATCATAATCACAAGAAAAATTACATTTTTCATGTTCAAAAGTATTCCTAATGGTGATTTCACTAAATAGCATATCATATATATAAAAATTCATAAACTAAGAACATAAAGGTTTAAGGTAGACCTTATGATGAATGATGATGATGAGAAACAAATGCTAAACCCGTGTTTAGCCTTAAAACCAAAGCTTGCACTTAAGAAACCCTAGTTTTCTCAAGAAAACCCTAATCTTGCTTCTACTTGATTATAACTTGCAAATGGTGATTCAATGGTTGGAAACACCTTAGAATGACTTATAATAGGTGTGTATAAGTGTGTATGGGTTGTATAAAAATTGCTATGGATTAGTGTTGTGGCTTGGTTCTTGCCGTAGCATGTATAGAGAAAAAGGGAGGTGATGTTTGATTTTCTAGTTAAGTGTTTAATGTATGTTTTACTTCTCTTTATGTATACATGAAAGTATGGTACAAAGCATGGTCTAGGAGTCAAAGTATGGTTCAAGTAATGGTCATGGCATGGTCTTGGTCAAGGTATGGTGTTGCCAAAATGAAGTATGGTATACATTTAAAGAAGTATGGTGCCACTTTGACCAAAATAAAGAGTTTTGTCATTTTTCAAGTATATCTTTGTATATGTTGTAATATTTTCGGCAAAATAACCATATACATGATATATTTATGTAATTTTTATGTATTGGGTATAAAAGTGGGTATTTGTTGAAGCGTAGGAAAGTTTTTGTGGTTCCGGGAGTGCCTAAACGCAATTTATCGCGAAACGTATACACTTTACGTATCCGATAAAAATAAAATGAACAAAGTTAATAATTATCCTTAAAATAATTATATAACCCTTGAATGATGTAAACATTTAATTGTTTGATGCCCGTTTACATTGAACGCTAATTTTTAGCTTACGCGATTTAAACTTAATTCATGAAATTACAAGCAAACGCGTACAATACTAAAAATAAATAGCATAGTTATCGACGTCGTCAAAGACTTGAAAACACAGGGTGTTATACGTCATACAATGACCTAAAACACGGATTGTTACAGTCTTCCCCCGTTAAGTGAACCTTGTCCTCAAGGCTTAAGACGCGACACTTGACGACGGTGCAGTCTTTGTGAAGAGGTGCAGATACTTCTTTTGAAATTGGTCTTCACGTTCCCATGTGAACTCAGGACCTCTCCTTGAGTTCCATCGAACCTTAAAGATTGGAATGCAGCTTTGTTTCAATCGTTTAACTTCATGATCCATGATTTCGACTGGTTCCTCGGCAAAATGAATCTTGTCATCAATGTGGAGTCCATCCAACGGAACGGCTAATGGTTCGTCGGCATAGCACTTCTTCAAGTTGGATACATGAAACGTAGTGTGAACCCTGCTCAGCTCTTGCGGAAGTTCAAGCTTGTAAGCAATGGCTCCAACCTTTTCCAACACTTTGAAAGGTCTAACATATCCGGGGTTTAGCTTCCCCCGTTTGCCAAAGCGTACTACTCCTTTCCAAGGCGAAAACTTGAGCACAACTCTATCTCCAACTTCAAATTACATCGGCTTACGCTTTAAATTGGCGTAACTCTTTTGTCAATCACGAGCGGCTTGAATTCTTTGCTTGATCTGAATGATTTTCTCAGTTGTCTCTTGAACTATTTCTGGATCAGTGAGTTGAACTTCTCCAACCTCGGCCCAACAAACAGGTGAACGACACTTTCGACCGTAAAGTGCTTTAAATGGTGCAGCCTTGATGATAGCGTGATAACTATTGTTATATGAAAACTCAACTAATGACAAATGGTTAACCCAACCCCTTCCAAAGTCGATCACACAAGCACGCAGCATATCCTCGAGAGTTTGAATAGTCCTCTCGCTTTGTCCGTCAGTTTGTGGATGGTATGCAATACTCATATCTAAATTCGTACCCAAGGCCTTCTGAAGTGACCTCCAGAAATTTGATGCGAACCTAGGGTCACGATCACAAATGATAGAGACAGGTATCCCATGCCTCGTGACTACCTCTTTTAGGTACATTCTTGCCAACTTTTCCATGGGATCAGTTTCCCTCATTGGTACAAAGATTGCAGATTTAGTAAGTCGGTTTATGTATCTTTTATCAACTATATATGTACGTATAATATGAAAGTATAAGAAATTCACTAATAATCCTTGAGGACAAAGATTAAAAGTAAAATCTACACCAAATATCGTACGTTAACCGGTAAGTGTTCACCGGGTCGTTTATACCCCAAGAATTATGAATTGAAACCCCGTTATTATTTAGACAATGATTTGAATGGTTTCAAAAGTTTTTGAATTGGTTTTCTATTTCTAGGAATAAAAACACATAAAGTATATAAAGGAAAATAAACGACTAAGCAATTAATCAATTAAGCAATTAGACACTAAAACGATAACGGGAATTAAAGAAAACGCGACAATTAAGCAAGTAAATCAAATTTAAGACCTACAAAAGCAAATTTAATTCCTAAACCTCAAATATGATAAAAGAAAATTTTATAAAAAAGAATTTTATTTATTTGATTATTTTTCTATTTTTTATGATTTTTAAAAGTTTTTAAACAAAATAAATGCACGAAAATTACTAAAGTTTAAAATAAAAATCCTAGAAAATTACTAAAAGTAGCTTATGATAACAAGTTTGCAGGAAAATTAAAAACTCAAAACAAGCTTAAACGAATAAGCCTAGAAAAAGCAGTTAAGCACTCGAAGTGCTTATTTCAAAGTTGGGCCAAAAACATGTTAAAGGTATATTGAATGCCCCTTAGGACGTAAAAGTCCCAAGGGCGCAGCGGTAGAGAGGTGTGTGATAAAAAGGGTTGAACGATGTTGAGGTCTTGGGTTCGAGCCTTGCTCACCCAAGATTTCCCTTGTTCCCCTTTTTTTTATTTTTCAAAAACTTTTTGAACAAAGATATAAAACAGCTTAAAATATACACTTTTTGTGAAGGAAGCTTTTTTCAAAATTACAAATAAGCTAGAAAACAGCTAAACAAACAGACAGATATGACTTAAAGCTTTTTAACTTTT
>BQNB010150016.1:0-10250 GCA_026074375.1 Tanacetum coccineum
TCCTAAGTTCTCTTGTAAGATTACACGTCGTCACAGCCTTAGCAGCAGAGGAAGCACATAGTACTAGTTCTCATTCTAGGGATGCTCAAGGTACCCCTACTCAAAGTGCTGCTCAAGATAGTAGTCTTCAAGGTACTGCTAACTTACAAGGTACTGCTGAAGCACAAGCTACTACTGATTCACAAGGTACTGCTGCAACACTAGGTACTGATGCAGTTCCAGGTACTGCTGATATTCGAAAATCTCCCAATGATTATACTCCCACAGATGAGTCTCAAACATCTGGAGGAGATGAGGGACTTTTGGATTTATATGCTTTAAACAGGGAAGTTAGGAGACTCAAGAGGCAAACCATTTCTTAAGCTAAACAGATTCTCAAGCTCAAGGCCAAAATCAAGAAATTGTCCAAAGGGGTAAAGCCATTGGTCAAACATCATTTTCTTTGGGTAAAAAGTCAGAAGCTTAAGACAAGAAGAAAGAAGCAAAGGAAGAAGCAAAGGAAGAAGGTGTCTTCAGTCAAACTGGGGAGGAATAACGTTGAATGTAATTTGTCTGAAGAAAATAATGATCAAGATGACCATACAGCCTTCGTTTATGAAGATTTTGATGCCACAGCCTTCGTTACTCCTGAATTAGAAAGAAAGAATGATGAAACTGAAGAAAGAAAGAGTGATGAAACAGAAGAGGTGCTTATTGAAGAAGAGAAAGAGGCTTCTGATGTAAAGAGTGGAGATACTGAAGAATTGGATTTGGAGGCTGTTCAAAGTACTGCTAGACAGAGTACTATTACTCCAAGGACCCTAAATTTTAATGATGAAGCAGGTCCTTCAAGCCCAATCCGTCCAACTCAAAATATAGAGCCTGAAGAACAGTTTAAAGTTGATGAAGTTCTTGCTGATATCTCTAGACCAAGAGGTTTAAGCATTCCTGGTCCCATACAATCTCAACCTCAACCTCAACAACCATCTCAAGCTACTGACCCGAAAGATAAAGGCAAAGGGATCTTGGTAGAAGAACCCAAAAAGAAGAAATTAACTCTTCAACAAATCAGAGCCTTGGAGACTACAAATGATGAGGAGGTTGCTAGAAAGATTCAAGCTGAATGGGATGCAGAAGAAGAAAGAAAAAGGTTTGAAGAATTGAAGAAAGCAAAGCCAAAGACTACTTTGAGGAAACCTACTTCTCTTGCTCAAGAAAGGAATCAAATGATGAACTTTTTAAAAGGTCAAGGATACAAGAATTTGCAAAAGCTAAAGTATCCACAGATGAAGGAACTGTATGACAAAGTTCAAGAATCTATTAAAGACTCCTTCAAAGATTTTATTCCAATGGACTCAGAGAGAGAAAAGCAGATGTTGAAGGAAAGAGATGAAAAGAGACTCTTAAGGAAAAGAAAAGCTACAATTTCTGAAGAACAGCCATCAAAGAAGCTTAAGTTGAGAACAGAAACAATTGATGAGCTTAGAAACTATCTTAGGATTGTAGACTTTGAAAAGAATGCACAAGATAGAGAGTCACTAGAAGGAATCTCCATGATTACAGAGCTCCAGGTTATTGATTCACCTGATGGAGAGTATCTCATCATTCACAGAGCGAATAATCATTTCAGGGCTTTTGATACTTTATGGGAGATACTGCATATCTTAGATAGACAGGATTTGTATCACCTATATCGAGTTGTTCAAGACTATTATGAGCACATTCCTCCAACCGGTTTAGGTTTGATACTTCTAGGTGATCTAACCATTATTTAGGAGACGGATGAATCAATTGATGATGACTTCTGGAAGGATCAAGAGTAATGGGAAATCATAAGATGGAGGTTTCATGAATCTTCAGGAGTGCATACACTAGAGATAGAAGATGGCACTATGATTCACATGCTGGCTGAAAGAAGATATCCTCTATCAAGAGAGTTGATGATAAGGATGCTAGATCATGGCATGGAAGTTGAAAGATGAGACTGAGACAGCCATTACTTTGATACATCTGTTCATCTTGTGGACAACTGAAGATGTGACAAATTCTTAAACAATCTGGTATGTTTTATCAAAATTTTCTATATATATATATTTACTTTGTAAAGAGACTTAACTGTGAACAAAGCAGTTCTTTGTTTAAAGTTATCTGCTAGTTTATAAACAACTTGTACCTTGTTGAAAGTACTGTTAGTTAAAAAGTTGTTTTTGAAATATTGTGAAGATTTGAGTGTTGCCTAAAGGTTTAAGGCAAAATAATTTGAAATCAATACTATTTTAAGGGATTGAGTGTTTGGTTAACCACAACGCGGGTCGGGAAATGGTAATCAATTCACCATGTCTTACACAAATATAAGAATTGACTAGTCCAAATCAAACAGTTTTGGTAAAGACATCTCAAATCTGTTGATGGTTGACAATTTACCAAAAATTGTATGGTGATCAATACACCATGGTATTACACTGAATTATTGGCTACTCCAAAGCAAACGGCTTTTTGGTAAAGAGAACTCAAATCCGTTGATAGCTTTAATAGTTTGCTCAAAAAAAAAAAAACTATATGGTCCTCAACTCACCAATGTTTTATTACTGAGAGTTGCTAGTCCTGAGCAAACGGCTACAGGTAAAGACTAATCAAATCCGTTTATGGTTATAATGACTTACCAAAAGTCATATAGTATTCAACACACTATGATTCATGTTCTGAGTGTTGAAGTGGTTTTCAGTTCACCATGGATTATTACCTTTTCTAGGTACCAAAGAACTGACTAGCCCAAGAGTAAATGGCTACTTGGTAAAGGCTCATAAAAACCATTTGCGTTGCTGCGAAGATATGTTGCTGAGAAGAACATCTGTTTGATTGCAAAGACTAAGATTTGAAGAAATGTTTATGTTCAAGATAAGAAGTTTTGATTTCAGGGATAATCAACAGATTGTGTACAAGATAATGCTCAATAGGATGTAGCTTAAAGATTGAAGGCAATAGTAATGCTTAAATGAAGATCAGACTGTTGCTGATACAAGATGACCAACTATCAAGAAACTTGAAGTCAAGCAAGTAGAATTCAAGTTAGGGGAGGATTGTTGGGAAAAACAGTCAATCGGTCAATTTACTGCTAAGCAAAAGGTCAAGTACTTGCTAAGTAGAAAGTCAAAGGTTACTGCCGTCAAGATCGAAGTACGGAAGGGGATAAAGGAATTCTTAAGGAATATATTTAAATGGTTCGTTAGATAATATCTTGTACAGTTAGTTTAATGATGAGGATATTCAGATGTTATTTGACAAAGAAATGAAAAGAGTAAACACATTTGTAGACATGGATACAGAGTTAGTGAAAGGCAGTGAGACAAGAACAAAAGGAAGTTCTAAAAGAGCAGGAGAAGAACTTGAATCTAAAAATTTAAAGAAGCAGAAGTTAGATGAGAATGTAGAAGCTGAAGTAGATGATGATCAAGAAGAAGCAGAGATGAAAAAGCATATGGAGATAGTTCCTGATGATGAGGTAGCAATTGATGCTATACCTCTAGCCACTAAGCCTCCAATCATTGTTGACTGGAAAATCATCAAAGAAGGAAAGATGGGATACTTTCAAATCATAAGAGCTGATGGAAGTTCAAAGAGGTACTCATCAATGATTCAGATGCTTTAGAATATTGACAGAGAAGACTTGGAAACTCTCTGGAAGTTGGTTAAAGCTAAGCATGGGTTAACAAGGCCAGAGGAGGGCTATGAGAGAGTGTTATGGGGTGATCTGAAAGTGATGTTTGAACCTGATGTAGAAAGTAAAGTGTGGAGGAATCTACAAGGACACAAAGTGACAGTTTGGAAGCTATTTTCTTCAAGTGGAGTACATTTTGTGAGATTTCAGAATCTGCATATCTTTATGCTGGTAGAAAAGAGATATCCACTTACACCTGCAACAATCACATAAATGCTCAACAAGAAGCTTCAAGCTGACCATTGGAATGAAATGTGTTATCAGCTTCTTAAGCTCATGACAAAACAGCTCAAGAATCCTAAAAATGTTTGAATGCATCCTCTTAGTGAAGATAAAGCTTTTAATCAAGAAACTTAAAGATTCAGAAGATGAACATCAAGTTTAGGGGAGGAGTGTTGGGATTAAAAGACTTATTAAAGCTATTTGGAAGTTACTGCTGCTAAGGTTAGAGTTACTGTTGCTAAGCATAACTTAGTACTGTTAGTGATATTAGTGAAAAATATGCTAAGTAGTTAGTACTGCCAGTTACTACTGCTAGTATATATTACTACTGCTAATGGAAGTTAAGACTGCTCAGAGACTTAGAAGAAATACTACTAAGTAGTTAATACTGCTAGTATAAAAGTTACTACTGTTAGTGTAACTTAGTACTGCTAGTATATGTTAGTACTGCTTGAGTAAAGTTACAACTGTTAGCATAAAGTTAGTACTGCTAGTGTAACTTAGTACTGCTGATGAAGAATGAAGAAAATATTCTAAGTAGTTACTACTGCTTGTACACAGTTAGTGCTGCTGGTATAAAAGTTAATGTTGTTGGTTACAACTGCTAAAAGATTACAACTGCTAGAAGAGTTTCTACTGTCAGAAGGATAAAGACAAGAGAAAGGATAAAGATGAAGATTGTTTATCAAGATTACTTACGGGATAAGTATGAGATATTTTTGTAAAAGATACGTATAAGTTATTTGTTTAGAAGATCATGATAACTTAGGAAAATATTGTAAGCCTGTTAGGACTCCTTGGTGTATAAAAGGAGGTCCTAGGGAAGCCTATGGTAACTTATGTCTGTGCAAATTGAGTGTTTTCACAAAAATATATATAAAACCCTATCTGAGTGAACTGAGTGAATTCTAAATCAAACACATCTCCCTATGTGAGGTACTTAGTTATATGTCAATGCCTGAAAAGTTATCTAAACCTGTAAACACTTGTAAAATCCAAATTTTCTCCACGTCACGATAAATGATTTTATTTTCTCGCTTTAATTGCTTGAGGGAAAGCAATAGCTAAGTGTGGAGGGATTTGATAACGCCCAAATTATACATGTTTTTGGTGGCATTATTTGTATATATTTAATCATTTCTCGTGAACTTTCGATACTTTAAAGCATGAAATATGTGCAGGATAGCTTGAAGATATCTCGAGATCAAACACAACAAAGATCGAGTAATTATACACTTCAGGAAGACAATATACAAGAAAATATAAAGAATCATGCCTAAAGTGAAAATTGTTGATCCCAAACCTAGATCGATTCCTTAGGTTGTCTAAGGTTAAATTACCTTGGATAAATCCAAAATAACTTGTTGTAGAACAATCTTGTAGGTTTATTTTAAGTTGCTCTATGCTTGGAATCTACACCTTAATACTCTAGAAGTAAAATCAATGAAACAGTAATCTTGAATACAAAGATATAAACAAATGCTCCAATATTTTAGATCAATAAACGAGTCCTCTTAAACTTTAGTTCTGGGGTTACCAAACCTTGAAGCTTTTCTTAATTTACTTTTTATCAACTATGAAAATGATAATGATACGTTCTGCATGTTTGTGATATGAGAGATATATCAAACTAATTCCCTAGGAACCTCCGTTTATAGACTAAGGAGTCTTAGTCGGCTTACATTATATTCTAAGAAATCTTCGTTCATTTTCTAAAATAAAAGTACATCTTCTACAATACAATAACATTATGCATATCTTTGTTCATTAATAATTCAAACACTTATTTCACATGTATTCTTGTTCTCCAACAATCTTATCTTCTTTAATTCATCTTTTTCCCATCTTGACAATAGGAAAGTTCTTCCACATTAACAGTTGTATCTTTCCACCAGAAGCACTAATAAACATAAGCAGTAGTAACATTGTATCTAGCAGTACTAATATACACTAAACAGTAGTAAAATTGTACCTGACAGTCTTAACTTTTACTACTAGCAAGCATAACTTCTTGCTTATAATTTCAGTCTTCAAACTGGTGCAGTCTGTTAACTTCCACTAACAGCAGTAACTTTATGCTATAAGTACTAAATTATACTAACAGTAGTAACTAGCAGAGGTAACATTATACTACCAGTACTTACCACTTAGAATAATTTTCATTATGTACCTGAGCAGTAGTAACTTCTAAGAATCCATGAAGTCTTTTAAGTCCCAACAATCCTCCCTAAACTTGATGGTCATCACCATTTTTTTTTTCATTTATTTTTTTTTTTTTTTTTTTATTTTGAATCTTCAAGTTTCTTCTTTAAAAGTCTTCATCACACTTCACGAAGATCCATTCAAACCCTTCATTTTCCTTTTTGCTGCTTTACCATAAGCTTCAGTACATCTCATTTTGATGATCAGTTTGAAGTTTCTTGTTGAGCATATTGGTGATGGTAATTGGTGTGAGGGGGTATCTCCTTTCAACCAACATAAAAATGTGAAGATTATCAAACCTTACAAATTGAACTCTAGATGAATCAATCAATTTCCAAATAGTCACCCTGTATCCTTGCAACATTCTCCATATATCACTTTTTATGTTTGGTTCAAACATAACTTTCAAATCTCCATACAACACTCTTTCAAATTCATTTTCAGGCCTTGTATCACCATGCTTTACCTTCACTATCCTCCAAAGAGATTCTAAGTCTTCTCTATCTATTCCTTGCAGCATCCTTATCATTGAAGAGTATCTCTTGGAACTTCCATCTGCTCTTATCAACTGGTAATGTACTAACATCCCCTCTTTATGAAGCTTATAATCAATAATCACTGGTAATTTGGTAGCAAGTGGTATAGCATCAATTGCTATATCTTCATCCTTTTTAATCACCAAAAGCTTCTTTAGCTCAACTTCATCAACTTCTTCTAACTCTTGTCCTTCCTCTACTTTTTGTTTCTTTGAGGATTCTTTCTGCTGTTCTTTCCCTGCTCTTTTCCTTCCAAGCATCTTCTTTCTGCTACCTCTAGCTGTTTCCTCTCTACCCTCTTCCTTCTTTTCTTTGCTTTCCTATACCTCAGAACCCATAGCTACAAAGGTATTTACTCTCTTCATTTCCTTGTCAAACAACTTTTAAATTTCATCAAAACTCTTTCCTTTTAGTTGTTTGTATGTATATCCACCCATGTGCTTAAGATAAGTAGACATTTGAGTTCTCTTTTATGCCTTGGTAGGAGGTCTATTTCACTTTTCTTGTGCTCTGAGAGCAGCAAAATGCTTTCTTCTTTTCTCTATCGGTGGATAAATAGTTTTTGCTTTTCCTCATCTGGTCAATTCCTCTCTTTACTTTGATTGGAGTCTCTCAGCCAGCAATCTATCAGCCTCCCATATTAGCTTGTGTATTTTCCTATGACTTATTCTATGCTATTGTTGGCTTTCTTCTTCTTGTTTCCTTGCTTGCTTTTGCTCTTCTAATTATTCAAAATCAAACTTAGCTTGATATCTCTTGCTATTTGTTCATCGAGGAGCAATTGATCTTGTTCTCTTCAAAAGGAACTTCAGGCTCATTCATCATACCTTTCCTTTATCTTTAGAACTTGAAGGTTATGTCTCTTGTGGAACCCTGAACTCACTTGGCTTCTGTACAACCACCCCTCTATCCTTGGGTCTTGAAGTTGTTGTTGTTGTAGCAGCAGTAGTAACAACTTTAAGCTTAGCTGCTTTAATCTGTATAAGTGTCTAAGCCAAGTGATGTCCTCAATGATGGAAGGAACAACACTATCATCAATACTAGCAGTAGTAAATGCTTCACCAGCAGTATATCATCAGACTTCTTGACTCTGTTTATCTTTTCCAACAACTTTAGCTTCACATGCATTACTTCATCTCTTAAAACTTCTGAATCAAACATAATGTCATCATTTTGTCTTTCTTGGTTCATGACCAAAGAAAACATCAACATCAGCATCAATCATCTTCAATACTCCTCCCTCTGTTTGGTGCATCTTCAGTAGCACCCAAATCTCTCCTGGTCGTCAGTGGGATTCAACTATCATGACATACCAACTTTCCGATTCTTTCCATACCTGTTAGGTCTTGACATTTTCCTCCTTTCTAACCTCCGGATCCTCTTTTTCAAAGCAACAATCTCCTAAGCTTGAGCATCCTTTGCTTTTTGTAAATCAAGAACCTGTGTTTGCAATTTAGTACATAAAACCATCAACTCAGTTAGTTGCATGCTCTCCTCACCACTAGGTTGGTGGATCAATTGGAAGGAGTTGGTTACACGTTCCTCATGCCTGCCCATCTTGAGGAACTATGCCTCATTCTGGACGGAAACCTATGCACTCCTATCTCTGAGCCTTCTACATGGTTTATCCTTCTTGGGTTGGGAAAATATGAAGATTGGTTGATTCAATTATGTGTTATTGGAGTGGAATCAGTTGGATGATCTGAATCCTCACCCATTTCTTCAACAGGTTGAACCATCGTGGTATCAAATAAAGGTGTTATTCTCTTAGAGAAATCCTTTCCAGCTCTCTTCATATTTTCAAAACTTCTTTGTGTGAAAAGGGATTAACAAAATCTTCTTGTGAGTTGACATATTACCCAGTTGTTGATTAATGAAAACTAGGAGAAAACGTAGATACAGCAAGAATTTGACTCCACCATCTAAGTGTTTTACCATTGCATCAAAGATATACTTAGACAGATTAAACTTTTGATGAGTTGCCAAACATATGATCAAAGAAACCATAGAACTACTGAACTCATTCCATGCAATGGATTTAGCACTTAAGCATTAAGTAATAGTATGAATGAAATACTTCCTCTGTGGTGAGAAAAAGGCTTTATAAAAGGTAAGCTTTTGAGAAGGCTTTTCATACCCCATACCTGTCAATTCTTCAAAGATAGTAGCAGTCAAAAGACAATCAGTACCTTATGCATCATTCAAGTGAATATTTCTCCTAATGCTTGACTCCGTAACAATAACCCTCTTCTTATCAACTAGGGCTTGTAACTGTCGCACTCCATTAACTGTTTGTACCTTAGCAGTTACCCAACATTGTTTAATACAAGATGTGTAGATTACTGGATTGACTGTTAAAGCATATGAAACAGAACTTGTTTTTAGGAAATCAATTATCTCTGCAGACCCATCACTTTCTTCGGGTTTTTCGAAGAACGCGACCATATTGTATGTTTCAGCAAACTTAAGGCTTGACATAATGATGAATTTGATGATTAAAGATAAAAATTGAATTAAGGTTTATAGTTAGAGAGTGTTTGAATAAGTGAAATCGAATAAAGAAGTAAATGAAACCCTTAATCGAAGTATTTATAGAATCACCCTCAACAGCAAAAACTTAAACTGGCAGCATTAACATACGCTTAACAGCAGAAACCAATACGGACAATACTAATTTAAGACTAACAGCGTTAACTTAAGCTTAACAGCATTAACTTAAGCTTAACAACATTAAGTTGAAACTGAGCAGCATTAAAAAGAATACACCAGTAATCATTCAATGTACATTCCAATAAGCAACTTTTATCATCAAATTTGATTCACACACACTCTCTTTCTGTTTTTATGTTCACAACATCTCTTAATTATTTTTTCTCACATAATCACTCATTTATGTTTTTATGCACACATCTCTCTTTCTATTTTTAAGCTCACAAAATCTCTTATTTCTTTTGACTTACCAAGATACTCTTTCTATTTTTATGCACACATCTCTCTTTCTATTTTTAAGCTCACAAAATCTCTCATTTCTTTTGACTTACCAAGACACTCTTTCTGTTTTTATATGACAGTTGTGTACAAAATTTCGTCAATTCTAATGAGTTTCATACTGTCCTCCCCACTTCCAAGTGTGTAACCTCTTGAGAGAGGTGGATCAATAGACTGTATAGATGTAATCTCAAACCTAGTTTGAGCATTCACATCCCCCAATATGGTATCTTGGCATCTGTGACCACTACCTGAATCAATTCCCTAAGAAGTTGATTCATTAAGTGTTGCCATGGATTGGGTCTTATTTGATGTTACCACTATCATGCTCTGCTTCTAAGCTAGAAGCAGTAGTGCCAGCCCTTTCCATTCTGTCACCCAACTCCTTATGGACAGCCTCATCACCAACCTTTGTTAGGGGGACTACTAGACTGATGTATCTTGGTGTCCCGACCTCTTTTGATATGCATAGATAGTGTTTTGATCCCTTTAGAACATACTTATGATATAACACATCCTTTCATCTATGCTTTTTGGTTGTAGAAATAAGGAACCTTCCCTCAAACAATGCTTTAAAAGATAAGAATTTGAAACAGTTGCAACTT